>PVKB01007024.1:0-45709 GCA_004027205.1 Ctenodactylus gundi | reverse complement strand
GAATAATGGTGAATGGGTCCTAGGCAACGAACTGAGGAGAGGGAAAGGCAAAGGGGGAGAACCGGGGGGGGGGGGGAGGGGAGAGAATGAGCATGGAAGGATGGGGAAGAGGGGGGGAAGGAGAAGGTGGTAGATAGGAAGAGAAAGAAAGGGAGGGAAACGGGGAGATCTGAGAGGTCCCCAACTCACCAAGCATTTTCGGCCAAGCATCTCAAAGAGTCGCTGGTTCTCATGGTCCTGCAAGAGAGTCGAAGGAATGTTCTGCTGAGCCACTGCTCCTCCTCGGCCCCCAGGCCTGCTTCCCACAGGGCCCCCACTCATAGTTCTTCAGGCCCGTCTTCTCTGGCTAGGCTCTGGGTGCAGGGTAAGAGCAGGAACTTCCGCAGTGAGCAAGAGAACAGGAAGTGTAAAAAACCACAGGGGAAACAAGTCCTCCAGGGGCCCCTTAGTGGGCCTGGCCTCTTCCTCTCTGGGACGGGCTTAGGCCCTCCTCTCAGATTGGGGCTTTCCTCCGTTTGACTGGCCATTCCCATCTTTTTGATTAGTTCTGATCCTCCTCTTTTTTTTTTTTTTTTTTTTTGTGGTATTGAGGATCAAGCCTAGGACCTTCACATTGAATTACACCCTCAGCACATTTTTTATTTTTTGCTTTGTTTTGCTTTGCTTTGCTTTTCTAGTACTGGGGATTGAACATAGGACTTTTGCTCTAAGCTACATTCCCAGCTCCTTAATATTTGACACAGGGTCTCACTAGGTTGCCCAGGATGGGCTTGAATTAGTGATCATCCTGCCTCTGCCTTCCAAAATTCTAGGATTACAAGCCTGTGCTGTCAGGCCTGGATTATTTTTGTTTTGAGACAGGGTGTTGATAAATCACTAAATTTTCCAGGCTGGGCTTGAACTTGTGATCTTTCTGCTTTAGCCTCCCAGAATGCTGGGATTACAGACCCAGCTATCTTTTTCTTTTTCTTTTTCCTTCCTTCCTTCCTTCTCTCCTTTTTTATTTTTTATTCTTTCAGAGAGAGAGAATCTTGCTTCGTAGTTCAGGTTAGTCCTCACTATGTAGCCTAGGCTGGCTTTGGAATTACAGCAATCCTCTCACCTCAGCCTCCCAAGTCCTGGGATAGGTGTGCACTGCCACTCCTGGCTAATTTTTATTTGGTGCTAGGGAATCAAATCCAGGGCCTTGTGTACACCAGGCAAGTGCTTTAACCACAGAGTTATATCCCTAGCCCTATCATCTCTTTTCTAAAGGAACAGAACTTTATAACATACATGAATGCTAAAACAACACCTTTGCTATGGTTTGGATCTGGAGTGTCCCCCAAAAGTTTCATGTATTCGGATGTAATGGGATGACTGTGGAACTGTGTGTTATTGGGTGGTAGGTTCTATCTGGAAGGGAAGGATGCTTATAGTTTGACTTGGAGAGATTGTTGAGATTATGGGGTTTCCCAGGGCGGAGCTTTCAGGTGATTGTTATTGATTTGTCCGCCAGGAAGTGAAGAAGGGACACTCACTTACTGGTAGCTTACCTGAGTGAAGGAAGAAAGAAGAAATATTGTTGCAGCTTCTCCCTGAAAGAGCTCTTACATTGTTACAGCTTCTTCTGGGGAAAGCGCTAGCCTTTGCCTGAGCCTCCAGATTTCATTTTTCTCCTGTTTTACTTGGTTTCTGTCTACAACGCCATCAGCAGCTTTCCAACCTCTGTCCACTGTCTTCATCCTTGCTGGTTGCCCCGTGAATGGACTGTGTGAGACCTTCTGAAACGTCAAGCTAAAAATAAACCTTTCCTCCCTTGAGTTGTGTATGTTGGGTATTTTGTCACAGCAACAAGTAACTAAGATAGCCTTATTTAGTTTTTGTTAGTTTTTAGATTTTTTGATAGTATGCAACCTTTCAAAACTTGTTGCTTATGCACTTGACATTCTGCTTTTTTTTTCAGTTCTGGGAATCAAACCCAGGGCCTTATGCATGCTGAGCATATGCCCTACCACTGAGCACCGATCTCAGCCTCTTTACTTGTACCTTATAATTTGTGTAGTACTCAATGTGTGTGCCAGTCACAGTCTCTTCTAGCAGTATGTGGGATATATACTACTACTGTGTCCATTTTACAGAGGAGGGAACTGAGGCTTGGAGTGGTTAAATTTCCCTACTTTCAGCTAGCAAGTGGAGAGCCTGATTACAAGCCCAGCAGGCAGTATGTGGAGCACATACTTCTGCCCCTCCTCTCCATCTCACTTATCTTCATGTCACTCCTCTCCATACCACCTCATCTGTCTATATTATGATTCAAATGTGCCTATAGTGGCAGTTGTTTCTTGTCATTGCATATAATATTTTTTGATATGCATGTGTGATTTGCTTATCCATAGTCTCCTGTTACCAGACTTGGGGCTGTTTTTGATTCTTGCTGTTGGAGCAGTGGTGCAGTGTTGGCTGCCAGACATATCTGTTCTGTGGAGGCATGCATAATCTCAGGAGGGGAAATGGTGGATTATAGGGTTTGCATATCTCTAACTTCCGGATAATGTCAAACT
Organism: Ctenodactylus gundi; assembly: GCA_004027205.1. NCBI lineage: Eukaryota > Metazoa > Chordata > Mammalia > Rodentia > Ctenodactylidae > Ctenodactylus > Ctenodactylus gundi. The sequence continues at coordinate 43,166 of PVKB01007024.1, read as the reverse complement.
GTTTCCTCAAGTAAAGGCTAGCTCAGACTCCTTACTCCTTGAGCGTCAGTTTTCCTATCCCAGAATTAGGTCATTTGGAGTCCAGAGACAACAGTGTGGGTTGCTGAGTAGATCTGGGCTGTGACAGACATGCCTAGGTACCTGAAAGTGAAACAGCATGCCTTCAGTGGGCCACTTGCCTGCCTGGAAGCACTTTGGAGCCCCATGAGCACAGGTACAAAGCCTCACTTCTGTGCGCTCTAGGTTTAAGCCTCTTCTTGACAGCAAGTGAACCTCTTCCCACCTTATCCCTTTCTTAACTCAGGTTATGGTGCCTCCAACTCATGGGAATATTTCACATTTGAAGGCCAGGTGCATCTTCCAACCTGCTGATAGCAGCAAGCTACTTACCTTAGCTTAGCCCCTACTTGGCCTTAAAAAGTTATATGGAGCCAAATGACACAGGCTTATAATCTCAGCTAATCAGAAGGCTGAGGCAGGAGGAAAGTTCAAGCCCAGCTGGGCAACTTGGTGACTTAATGAGACCCAGTCTCAAAATCAAAACTAAAAAACGGTTGGGGATGTAGTTCAGTGTGAAGGCCCTGGATTCAAGCCCCAGTACCAAAAAAAAAAAAAAAGAAAGAAAGAAAGAAAGAAAGAAAGAGGAAGGAAAGAGAAGAGAAGAGAAGAGAGAGAGAGAGAGAGAGAGAGAGAGAGAGAGAGACAGAGAGAGAGACAGAGACAGAGACAGAGACAGAGACAGAGACAGAGACAGAGGCTGGATGAATAGCACAGTGGTTAGAGTGCTTGCCTAGCAAACACAAGGCCCTGGGTTTGATGTCCCAGCACCACATAATAGCTGGGCGTGGTGGCATATGCCTGTATTCCCAGTACTTAGGAGGCTGAGGCAGGAGAATTGCTGTGAGTTCGAGGCCAGCACGATCTACAAGTAAGTTCTGGATCAGGCTGGAGTACAGAGCAAGACCCTGTCTCAATAAAGAAGAAATAGCAGTTCATGGTAGCATACCCAGGAGGCCAAGGCAGGAGGATTGCCATGAGTTTGAGGCCAGTCTGGGCTACAGAGTGAGCTCAAGACTAGCCTGTACTACAGAGTAAGACCCTGTCTCAAAAGAAAAAGGTCCTCAAACTGTTAGGACATATGCAGAGGCTAAGATAAAATTAAAATTCTGATCTATCTCTGACGTGTTTTCCATCTTTTTTGATGTTGAGGACTGAACCCAGGACCTTACATGTGCTTACCAAGTGCTCTACCACCAAGCTAAATCCCCAACCCTTCCATCTTCATAGTCCTTTCTATGTCTTCAATCTGTCTGCTTTAACTTTACATCAAAGGAAGATAATACTCTGCTACTTTTGCCAGGGTTTTTTTTTTTTCAGGCTTGGCAAGTATTTATTATTGAAGAAATTACATTCTTAAAGACACATAGAGTGGGGGTTCTCAAGAAGGAGAGGAACTGATAATTATTCTGTTAAATTAATACATAAAGTTATATATTTCCTGTGCATATTTCTAGGTAGCAGACTGGATTAAATTTTAATCATTTATATTAGGCTGTACTGGGAATCGAACCTAGGACCATCATACTGAGTTACATCCCCAGCCTTTTCTTTTCCTTTCGTTCTTTCTCCTCCTCCTCCTCCTCCTCCTCCTCTTCTTGTTCTTCTTCCTTGAGACAGCCTCAGGGGTAATCACAGTATGTCCTGTGTGCCACCAACAGTGTCCACACCTAAACATGTGCAAACACTTGCGTGTGACTCCAGTAGTGTGCATTCCCCAACCTGTGTGACCCTGAGAGTGATTCCGCTGTTCCCGGAATGAACAAGGCAAGGTAAGGTGAGGAACGCACACATGAAACAGCGCGCTCGGTACCGTGCCACTGCCCTGGGACAGCTACCTTGCAGTCTATCTCTGTATTTGGGGGAGGACTGAGGAATACGATGAAGGAATGCCACGCCCTCACGTAGGGACTTGCTTGTTTGTCCTGTCTTCCCTACTTTCACCCGCCTTGGGAAGGTATCTACGGTCAGCCTGGGCTTGGCTCACCCACACCCTCTCCTATTTCTCAATTTTGAGCCAGTTCTCACAGCACTCCAGCAGGCAATTGGCTCAAGGGGGAGCGTCCTGGCTCTGATTGGTCGCAGACCTGTGATTCTCGGAAACTGAACAGCTAGGCGAATAACAGCCCCACCTCTGCTCCAGCGCGTCAGTCCGCATTGGTTACTGCTTCAGGGTGTGTGCGATGGTGACGGCTCCCGCTTGCTCCGGCTTCGCGGATTTCGGGTGGCTGGTTCAAATACCGTGTAAGTGTAGTCTTGCTCAGATGAGGGGTAGAAGAGGGTGCTTGCTGTTAGAAACTAGTGAAATCACCCAGGCCTGGTGGTGCAGGCTGTAATTCCAGCACTTTGAGAGGCTGACACCCGAGAACATTAAGTTCAAGCCCAGCCTGAGCAATCTAGCGATTTAGAGAAACGTTGTCTCAAAAAAAAAAAAAAAAAAAAAAAAAAAAAGGCTGGTCCCTTGGTCTCCGTATCAAGTACCATACGCACCCACCCACCACAATCTCTGTAACAAACCCACTAGGGGCTTCCGGCCTGTGCCCTGCCTTTTTTTTTTTTTTTTTTTTTTTGAGACAGGGTGTCCTTCTGTAACCCAGCCAGACTGGTCCTGAACTCATGTAGCTCTGGCAAGCCTTCGATTTATGGCAATTCTCCTGCCTCAGCCTCCTGAGCTCTGGAAATATGGACCACGCCCGGTTTAACGGGAGCTGGAGAATCAAACCCAGGGTCTTGAGCTTGCTAGGCACAGGTGCTTTAACCGTTGAGCTATTCCTCCATACCCCACACCTCAAACACCCCCCCCCCTCCATTCCTGCTATTCTTAAATTCGTTTATTCTTCAAGTTTCTCAAAATAGCTAAACAACTTGCTTTGGGTTTGAATCTTCCGTAGTGGGACAGGCAAAATGTCCGATTCTCCCAACACCATAAATGTCAGAGCATGCATCCTGCTGTCTTTAGATACGATACACTAAGGTTACATTAACTGTTTATGACAAAATGGGTTCTTCAATATTTACAGCATCTAAAAAGCTGCCTTTGACGGAGAGTTTAGAAGAATAAACACTTTCTTCAGCTCTCCATGTGCATGCTTTGGAGCACAGATTAAATATTTCTAGAAATATTTTCAGTCTAGCTGGGTGTAGTGTCTCATGCTTGTAATCCTAGAGCTCAGGAGGCTGAGGTGGGAGGATCGTTGTGAGTTCAAGGCCAGTCTGGGATAGATAGTGAGTTCTGAACCAGCTTGGACTACAAACCTAGATTCTGCATATATATATATATATATATATATATTCAAATCCACAGATGTGGAAGGCATTCTGTACTGTCACATAACAAGAAGAGTAAAATCTTCAGTCTTCATAATGAAGTAGTTTGGCATTCCAGAATACAGAGCACTACAATTGGATTCCCCAGGACTACAATTTTATTGCCCAGCACCACACAAACCAGGCATGGTGGCACATACCTCAAATCCCAGGACTTGGGAGGCTGAGGCAGGGGAATTGTTGTGTTGGAGGCCAGCCTAGGCTACATAGTGAGATCAGGATCAGCCCGCACTACAAAGTAAAATCCTGTCTCAAAAAGTAAAGAAAAAAAAGGAAACCACCAAGTGAAGGGAAATACCACCTTCTAAACCAGCAAAGGAAAAGTTAAAATATACAATGCGCAGTTGAAATTATTTTCAGTAATCCAACATATAGTAGGAAAGGAGGAAGGGGAAATGATAGTAAATAGCAAACATAGGAAGGAACAAATAAGTCCAAACACATATTTCCTCTCCAGGCCTGTGGCGCAGGCCTGTAATCCCAGCACTCTGGGAAGCTGTGGCAGGAGGATGGGAAATTTGAGCCCAGCATGAGCAATTTAACAACTTGGCAAGAAAACATGCTTCAATATCAAACACACACATACACAAAGGGCTGGGGATGTAGCTCAATGTGAAGGCCATGGGCTGTATCCCCAGTGCCACAAAAATAAATAAATAAATGTAAATCATCACATATCTACTAAAGGTAGAAGTTGTCAGATAGCATTTGTTGTTTTTAATTCAGCTTTGGATGTGACAAGAAAATATATAGGGCAAAATCACAAAGAAAGGTTAAGATGGATGAATGCAAAAAAGATAAAACAAATAAGAACCAATAGAGAGTTAGACCACATCACCCATTCACTCATTGCATAGTAGATAGTTCTTTTTTTTTTTTTTTGAGATAGGGTCTTGTTCTATAGTTCAGACTCATCCTGAACTCACTATGTAGGCGTGACGAGGCTCAAACCCACAGCAATCCTCCTGCCTCAGCCTCCTGAGTGCTGGGATTACAAGTGTGTGCCACCATGCCCAGATTATGTGGTGCTGGGAGATTAAACCCAAGGCCTTGGGTTTGTTAGACAAGTACCCAAACTGCTGTGCTATTCCTCCAGCTCTGACCTTTCTAATTTTGTACGGGGAATGGACCCCAGGGTCTGGTACATGCTAGGCAAGCGTTCTTCCACTGAGCTACAATCAGAACCCAGACCTGTACATTTGAAAAAAAAAATTATGGGAATTTAGCTTTAGTAGTAATCATAATGTTTGGATGGATAAATGGCCAATACAGAAATTAGTGAAAGAAGTAGATGACAACAAAAATTTTTAAACCATAAGAAGTGAAAATATGTACCCGTATTCTGCCTGGCTTGATTTATGCACCTTTTACAGAATAGACAGAAATATGCACTCATGTTTTATGCTAAAAATAGATAAATGCCAAAATGTGTATAAGTGGGGCTGGAGGAATAGCACAGCAGTTGGAGCATGTGCCTGTAATTCCAGCACTCAGGAGGCTGAGGCAGGAGGACTACTGTGAGTTTGAGGGCAGCTTAGGATACATAGTGAGTTTTGGACCAGTCTGGACTACAGTAGAGTGAAATCCTGTCTAGAAAAAAAAATGTGCAGAAGCATTTCCCCACTCCCCCCTTTTTTGAGACAGGGTCTTGCTCTGTAGGCCAGAGCTGATCCTGAACTCTCTATTAGCCCAGGCTGGCCTTGGATTCACTGCAATCTTCCTGCCTCAGCCTCCCGAGTGCTGGGATTACATGTGTACACGACCATGCCTGGCTTTTTTATATGGTTTTGCGGAATCATATCCAGGACCTTGTGCTTGCTATGCAGGTGCTTTAACCACTATATTATGCTCCCCAGCCCCATTTTCCTGTATTTTGAACAATATAGTATAATAACAATAATAGAATGTCCAGATTACTTGATAAATTATAGTGAATATAAATATATACAACATTGGGTTTACTTATTTGAAAATAGCAATTTTCTACTTTTCTTTCTTATGGTGTCTTTCAGTGGTCTGAAGAAGTAGTCTTTCTTTTTTCTTTAGATACTAATATTTAAGACAGAAACAGAAATAGAAAAGCTGAAAATATTGAATTTTTAAAAGACAAGGTCTTGCTTTGTAGTTCAGGCTGATCCTAGGCTCACTGTGTAGCCCAGGCTGGCCTCAGTCTCAGAGCAATCCTCCTGCTTCCGTTTCCTGAGTGTTGGAATTACAGTAATGTGCCATGATGCCTGGCTATTTTTTATGTGGTGATGGAGGATTGAATCTGGGCCTTGTGCATACTAGTGTAACCATGGAGCTACAATACCAGCCCTATATTTCTTTTTTTAAGACAGGGTCTCAATCTGTAGTCCAAGCTGGTCCTGAACTCATTATATAGATCAGACTGGCTTCAAACTCACTGCAGTTCTCCTACCCCGGCCTCCTGAGTGCTGGGGTTACAGGCATGCACTGCCATGCCTAGTCCCAGCCCAGTATCGAATGGTTTGAATGTAACCCTTTCAATGTATCAGAATCAACATTGGCTCCATTATTCGTAGCCACAAAATGTGGAAGCATTTAAAAAATAATTTAAATTGATGGGCAGCTACATGCACTAATTAATCCTAAAAGTAGGTGATAGACAATAACAAAAACATTCTTTCATATCAAAACACATTGATCTGGCTCCCAATATGCTGATACCTTCAATGTTTTCATGGTACTGAAGTTTGGACCCAGGGCCTTCACATTGAGCTACATCCCTTACCCTTTTTTATTTTTGATTTTGAGACAGGATCTCACTGAACTGCTAAATTGCCCATGCTGGGCTCAAATTTGTGATCCTTCTGTCTCAGTCTCCCAGAGTCCTAGCACTACAAGCTTTGCAAACAGGCCCATCAATAATACCTTTAACATTTTTAAATTTTTGAAATTATTATTATTATTATTATTGCAGTGCTGAGGATTGAACACAGGGTCTTAATACTGAGCTATATCCCAAGCCCTTTGGTGGTTTGTTTGAGACAGTATTTTGCTCTGTAGTCCAGGCTGGTCTTGAACTCATTATGTAACCCAGTCTGGCTTTGAACTCATAGCAATTCTCCTGCCTCAGCCTCCCCAGTGCTGGGATTACAGGCATGTGCTTGTTTATGTGGTATATTTGGTGTGAGGGAATGAAGCCCAGGATCTGTGTTTGCTAGGCAAGTACTCTAACAGCTGAATTATGCCTCCAGCTCCCACAAGTCTCTTCTTAAAAAACTTTTAATTTTGTCCTAGGGTCTCACTAAGTCCTTAAGTTGCCCATGCTGTGCTTGAACCTGTGATTCTCCTATCTCAGCCTCCCATATTGCTGGGATGATGGACATATACCACCATGCCTGTCAAATTTCTGTGATTTGTGAGGCACTTGATTGGTGGTACTGTGTTACACTAGCCCAAAGTGACTAACACCAAAATTGCTACTGAAAAGCAGGGGTTCTTTTTTTTTGAGATAGGGTCTCACTCTGTAGTCCAGGTTGGTCGTGAACTCAATATGGAGCCCAGGCTGGGCTCAAACACACAGCAATCCTTCTGCCTCAGTCTCCTGATTGTTGCGATTAGTCGTGAGCTGCAACACTCAGTTTATGTGGCACTGAGGAGTCAGACCTTGTACTTTGTAAGCAAGCGCTCTAACTGCTAAGCCACGTCCCCTACTCAGTAGATGTGCTTTTATATTAAATACCTGAACGTGTGGGTGAGGCTTTGGAACTGGGTATTGAAGGGCAAGGGATAAAAGTTTGGACATACAATCTAGAAAAAGCTTATGTTGGGGCTGGAGAAATAGCACAGCAATAGAGTACTTGCTTAGCAAGTGGAAGGCCCTGAATTAAGATTCCTCAGCACCACACAAGACTGGTATGGTGGCACACACCTATAATCTCAGCACTTGGAAGGCTGAGGCAGGAGGATTGCCATGAGTTCATAGACCAGCCTGATCTACATAGTGAGAGCTTGTCTCAAAAAAATCAAGATAAGTTTCTGCTTTTTTAAATGGTACTGGGGATTGAGCCTATGGCCTTTCTACTGAGCTACATCCCTAACTTATTTTTTTTTTAATTTTGATTTAAGACAGGGTCTTACTAAATGACTAAGTCTTCTAGGCTGGCCTCAAACTTGTCATCTTCCTACCTCAGCCCACCAGAATGATGAGATTAAACAGGCCTGAGCCACTGAGTCCCAGGGGAGCTTCTGTCTTCCTAGCAGTAAGCAATCATGAATAGATTCTTGGTAGAAATATGGATAGTTAAGACCATTCTAATGAGATCTCAGGAAGAACCAGGGAATATGTTACTGGACAATGAAAAAAGATGATCTTTGTTATGAAGTAGAAAGATCTTAGCTAAATTGTTTTTATATGTTAGTGTTTTGTGCATGATAGGACTTGTGTATAATTAATGAATCAATAACTAAGCAAAATGTCAGAGGAGCAGCTTGGTTCCTCCTGACGGTTTCCAGTAAATGTAAAATGAAAAGAATGAACTGAAAACAGAATTGGTACATGAAAGAAAAACAAAACCTGAAGATCTGGAAAATTCTCAATCTATTTGTACTACAAAAATGAGAAAGTGTGATTGAAATTGAACACAAAGAATGTGGCAGACTGTTTGACAAAGACATCAGTGTGGGTGCATCTGTGAATTTAACATTCTCAACAAGAGCCAGGAATAAAGATAGAATTATATCACAACAACACTACCAGCATGAACTAAAAAAAAACAGAAAGAGGGCAAGACGAAGGAGGACCCAGAGATGGTAGGCAAGAGTGTACCACAGAGTGTACTCTAGCAAACAGGAAATTGGTGGGGTGACCATATATGAACAAAGAAATTGGTATAGAATTCCTGTACAGAAATTCCCAACTTAAGATGGCTCAATAAACTAATTGTAGGTTGAAAGTACCACAAGTGGAAAATGCACTTACTAAACCTGGCCTACTGAGCAATCATACTAGCTTAGCAACACAGCACACTGTGAAATGTAGATTGCCCTTAGCAATTGCAGAATTGGGTGGGACCTGTGGCTCATTACCACACCCCATCACTGCCAGAGAAGATCATATCACATACTGGTAGCCCAGGAAAGATTTTAATTCAGAATTCTGAGGGCTGAGGACCTAGCTCAGTGGTTTGAGTGCTTGTCTAGTAAGGGCAAGGCCCTGAGTTCAGTTGCATAGCATGACATAAATTGGGCATGGCAGGGCTTGCCTGTAATCCCAGCACTCAGGAGGCTGAGGCAGGAGGATTGCTATGAGTTCTAGGTCGGCCTGGGATACATAGTTTAGTACCAGCTTGTACTACAGAGCAAGACACCATTTCAAAAAAAGAAAAGCATTCTAATTATGAGCCTGGTGTGGTGGTGAATGCCATAATCCCAGCACTCTTTTTTTTAAGTCCTACCTAAGTTGTAAATGGGATTTATATATTAAAGTAGCAGAAACCTATTGGTCTCTCAACTCAGACCATCTTGATTTATCACTTTTTCCATCACTCTACCTTCCTTTACTGCTAACAGATTGAGTTTTTTCCCAGTGCTATGGCACGCTGTACATAACGGAAAGAAACTGCTTTGCCAAAGCCAAGGTTCTGGCTTGCTTGCTTTTCAGTATTGGAGATTGAACACAGGCTTCTTCTTTTGAGCTGCATCTCCAGCCCTTTCATTTAAGACAGGGTCTTAATAAGTTGCTAAGTTGCCCAGGCTGTGCTCAGACTTGAGATTCTCTTGCTTTAGCCTCTCAGAAATGCTGTGATTACAGGCCTGCACCACCAGACACAGCCCAAAGTACTTCTAATGCTATTTTCAAACAAAATTGATGCTACTCAGAGGAGAATGATCATAACTGGAGCCTTTCATTCCAGAAAATTTCAGTATTGCTCTTTGTGCTGCTGCAAGTATACAAACTATATCTTCTATTCTAATCAAGTAATTTAATAATAAATGCAGGATCTGTTGAAATCTTATATTCATATCAATAGATTTAATCTTCACAGCATAAGCAAAATTTAATCTTATCTATGTGGCAAACACTGCTACTATACCTCTATTTTTTCCCCCATTTTATTGATATGTACAAGTGCAAAATTTAAGGTTTACAATGGAGTTGAGCATTTTGTGCACATACGTTTCTTGCCAAAGTGACAAGGGCTTTTCCGCTCTCCTTTTGTCCCTCCCTCTCCCCTCCCTTCCCTCCCTCCACCACCACCCTGTCTCCCTCTTTCACTCTGTCTTTCTTCTGAAGTTCCATGAGATAGTTGTGGTCTGGATCTCTTATATCAGAGAGACCATCTGATGTTTCACCTTCTGCTTCTGACTCACTTCACTCACACACAGGCAAATGGAAGAAACTTGAGAACATCATACTATACCTCTATTTTAAAGATGAGGAAGCTGGGCCTGGTGGTGCAGGCCTGTAATCACAGTATTCTGGTAGCTGAGGCAAGAGGATCATGAGTTTAAGGCCAGCCTGGGCAAGTTGGTGACTTAGTCATACCCTGTTTCAAAATCAAAACTAAAATGATGGTCTGGGAACAAGCTCAGTGTGAAGGCTGAGTTGAATCTCCAGTAAAAAGAAAGAGAAAAAGCAAGGAAGAAAGGGGCTGGAGGAATAGCACAACAGTTAAAGCCCTTGCCTACCACGCACTAAGGCCTTGGTTTCAATTCCCCAGTATCACATAATCTGGGCATGGTGGTGCATGCCTATAATCCCAGCATTTGGGAGGCTGTTTCCCACAGCCTCAAAAGAACTTCCCTTTTGATGTTCATTCATATGGGTAATGGCTATTTCTGCAGGTAAGAGGAGATTTTGTAGAAGTTCCTTAATAAAACCTTCATGGGCTAATTCTTTTCCTCGGCTGTTTATCAGACCCCTCTCATTCCATATCTTTCCAAAAGTGTGGACTATTCCAAAAGCATAAATGGTCCCCTTAGAGTCAGTGAGCAGCTTGAAGCCTGATTAAGGGCAAAGAGTTCACAAGACTGAGCTGACCATTTGTTAGGCAATCTCCCTTTTTCTATGACAACCAATCTTTCTCCATCTACCACTGCATATCCATTATGCTTTTTGCCTTTTAACACTCGCGAAGAGTCATCCACAAACAGTACGGCCCCTCCTGGGAGTGGCACCTCACTTAAATCTTGTCGGACCTTAGTCTGATATTCTACAATATCCAGGCAATTATGATGTAACTCCTGAGGATCACCTGTTGTTTCTGATGTTAGAAAGCTAGCTGGATTTAAATGAGCATCAGTGGTCAGAACTAAATCAAGCTTTCCCAATAGTATTGCTTCATGGTGAGCTCAGGGCCAGCATGGACTACAAAGTGAGACCCTGCCTCAAAAACAAAACAAAACAAAACAAAACAAAAAAAAAACTACTTTTTTTTTTTTGGTCACACTTTCTCTTTAGATGTTTCCTTTCCTCTATATTTTTTGGTGTTGCTTATCTCTCTGTCTCTCTCAAAGATTCCTTCAAGCATTTTCTGCGCTGCATTAGTGGTCACAAACTTCTTTAGGGATTCTTGGTCAAGAAAAATTTTTACCTCTCCTTCAATTTTCAGGGATAATTTTGCTGGACAAAACAACCTGGGTTGATACTTGCTGTCATTTAAAGTTTGAAATATTTTGCTCCAGGCTCTCCTGGCCTTTAAAATTTGCATTGAGAAACTGCAGTAATTTGAATGGGTTTGCCTTGGTAGAATAAGGCCTATTTTTCTCTTGCTGCTTTTAGTATTTTCCCTTTATGTTGGATTTCTGAGGTTTTAATTATGATATGTCATGGCAAGTCTCGTTGTTTGTTGAGGTTATTTGATGTTCTATAAACGTTTGTACCTGAAAATTAATTTCTTTTTCTAGATTTGGGAAATTTTCTTGTATGATTTCAGTGAATAAATTCTTTGATGCTGTCTTATGCTCTTTCTCCCACACCCATAATTCTGAGATTGGTTCTCTTTGAACCAGCCATCAGCTGTTGTACACAGCTACTTTGGTCATTTCTAATTTTGGAGTCATGCCTAATTATAGCATTTGTTTCCTCAGCCTTGAATTCAAGGTCTAACATTCTGTCTTCACAATGTTCAAGTCAACTTCCCCTGCTTTCAAATGAGTTTTTCATACCCTAAATTTCAGCTAGATTTCTTTTCAAATTTTCTACTTCTCCATTAAATGTTCCTTCATATCTTGCATTTCCTTGTTTACTTCAGCCAACTTTTTAGTGAGCTTTGTCTCCATTAAGACCACTGTTTGGTTAGTAAGTTCCTCTTTAAGCCCACTGACCAATACTTGCTGCTTGCATTTTTTTGAGAATATCTCGTTTGAACTGGTTGTTCAACTCATTCATTTACTTTTTGATATCCTTCCCTAGGAGTTCCACTATTTCAGGGCCCATGACATTAGTTTCTGGGGTCTCAAGCGTGTCTGTGGGTGTCCTGTTGCCTTGTCTTCTTCCCATGTTTCTGTTGTTGAGGGACTTCACTTGAAAGGCCTAGCTGAGAGGTTTCTTTGAATGGGTATGAGGGTGTGGAGGAGAAACCTAAATTCCTCCAAGTTTTATGCTGAGAGTAGGCTATGAGAGAGGGTGTAACAGCCTAAGGGCCTTTGAGGTGTCTTGATCACGCTATCCCCCCTCAGCAAAGCTATCCTGCCTGTCCTGGCTTCTGTCCCCTGAGAGCGGGGCTCTCCATCCTCAGGGGTGCTCCCACTACACCCAACCATTCAGGATGTTGATGGCCTTTCTCTCCTCCCCACAACTGTCTCTCATTCTATTTTTTTTTTCTATGCACTGTTTAAGACTGACCCCATAACTCTGATGCTCATTCTTCTGAGCTTTCTTTTACTCTAGTCAGCTCAGTCTCAGGTTCTTTTTTAAAAATGGTTCCTGCTTATGTCATTGCCTCTTAATGGCTACTGAATCCTGCATCTACTCTTGGCTCCAAGAGGCCTTTTCTAGGGGAAGATCCCAGTGCACTTGTAGTATGCACTATGCACAGGCATGTTTTTTGGAGGCTGGGGCACCAGATGCTATCAGTTCCCACTTCGCCTGGCTCCATGCTTACCTTGGTCTGAAGTTCTGCTCTCCACTTTTCCCTCCATCTCTGTCAGGGCCACACACAGTCGGCTGCGGTTTTCCTCTACTTCTGATATATCTTCAAGATTTCTGACCTTCCACTGGCCTCCTTTCAGTTGTTGGGGTGCTCCTTCCTCTCCTAGTTACACTGAACAGGTGTTATTTTACTATATGCTCAACTTTTTAAGTGGTTCCATGAGGAGACATCGTGCAGCTGTTACTTGGCCACCATCTTGACTGGAAGTTGAAAACAAACAAAAAAATAAAAAGGAAGGAAGGAAGGAAGGAAGGAAGGAAGGAAGGAAGGAAGAAAAGTATAGTAAAAATATGAAGTAGCTTACACCACTGGTAACAGAAGCAGAGCTCAAATCCAAGCTGACTCTGGAGCCTACCTCCTCCTTACCATATACACCGCCTCTGTAGAAATTTTGTGGGGTTTTTTGTTTTGATTTTTTGGGAGGGACATGGTCTTGCTCTTTAGTCCAAGCTTGTCCTGCATACATTACACAGCCCAGGCTGTCCTCAAACTCACAGCAATCCTCTTGCCTCAGCCTCCTGAATGCTGAGATTATAGGTGTATGACTAAGTCACCATGCCCAGCTAAACTTTATGTGGTGCTAGATAATTGAATTCAGACCTTTGCACATGCTGGGCAAGTACTTTAACCATTGAACTATGCCTTCAGCCCTAGAAATGTTGCTCTTTAAAAAGTTTTTTTAAATAGAAATGTTGTTCTGATTGCAAAGAAAGGTTTGCAAATTGCTAAGTCTCTTTAAAAGAGAGAGAGAGAGATTCTGAGTACACTGGTGCAAGCCTTTAGTCTCAGCTACTTAGGATGCTGGGGCATGATTGCTTGAGCCTAGAAGCTGGGGCCAGCCTAGGCGACAGACCAAGACCCCATCTGAAAGAAAAAGATAAAAGAAAAATGAGAAAACAAGTCACACACTTTAGAAAATATTTACAAAAGACATATCTGATAAAAGACTACTGCCCAGAATTGCAAAGAATTCTTAAAATTTAACAATAAGAAAACAAACCTCCTCAGTGTGGTGTAATCACAGCACTCCAAGAGGCTGAAGCATGAGGATCATAAGTTCAAGCCGAACTGGGCAACTTAGTGAGACCCTGTCTCAAAAAAAAAAAAAAAAAAGTAAAATAAAAAAGGGCTTGGGGCTAGAAGAATGGCATAGTGATTAAAACACTTGCCTAGCAAGCTGAAGGCCCTGAATTTGATTCCCCAAAACCACATAAAGCTGGGCATGGTGACACATGCCTGTAATCCTAGCACCCAGGAGGCTGAGGCAGGAAGATTGCCATGAGTCCAAGGCCAGCCTGGGTGCCATAGTGAGTTCAGGACCAGCCCTGGCTGTAGAGCGAGCCTATCTCAAAAAAGGGTGGGGGCTTGGGTAAAGAGCAAGGGCCCTAAATTCAATCCTCAGTAATATTAAGACAAACAAACAAATCACCAAGCAATCCAATTAAAAGACAGATAAGAGACTTGAATAAACAACTCCTAGAAGATGTGCAGATAGCAAATGAGTATATGTAAAATGATTGCCTGGATGTGGTGACAAGAAGCTAAGGCTGGAGAGTCCCTTAAGCCTTGGAGTTTGAGGTCAGCCTGATCAACCTAGTAAGACCTCAGCTCCAACAATAGACTGAAAAGAAAAAAAGAAAGAAAGAAAGAAAGAAAGAAAGAAAGAAAGAAACCAGAATTCAATAGGCTGAGGCAGGACGGTTCCAGTTCTAGACCACTCTGTCTACGTAGAAAGACTCTGTCTCAAACAAACAAACAAATGGAAAGCAGGTGTGGTGGCACAGGCTTGTAATTCTGATACAAAACCCAGGGCGGGCAGAGGATTACAAGTTAGAGCCCACCACGGGCAATTCAGTGACTCAGCACCCTGTCTCAAAAAAAAAGAAGAAGAAGAAGAAGAAGAAGAAGAAGAAGAAGAAGAAGAAGAAGAAGAAGAAGAAGAAGAACTGTGGATGTAGCTCAGTGAAAAGGCCCTTGGCTCAATCCCTAGTACCTCCCCCCGACACACACACCACCACCGCTTAACATCATGTGTCATTAGGGGACTGACTGCAACTTAAAAGAAGGAATACGACTACACACCCAATGGAATGGTAACACTTCTTTTTTCTTTTTGTTTCTGAGGCAGGGTCTCGTAGTCCAGGGGGTCCTGAGGTCATTATATAGCCCAGAGTGGCCTCGAAGTCTCCCTACCTCAGCCTCCTGAATGCTGGGATTGCAGGCATGAGCCACCATGTCCTGTTTACATGGTGCTGGGCAAGCCCTTTAACAGCTGTGCTATTCCTGGAATATAACACTTGTAACGCTAAAAGCTGGTAAGGCTGTGAAGCAACAGAAAGTTCTCACTTATGCTAGTGGTAAAATTGTACAGCCAGTTTGGTATTTTTTTTAACAAAACTAAATACATTGTTACCATATTGTTACCATACCGTAGAGCATTTTTTTCTCCTTTGACTTGAAAAGTTACATCCACATAATCTACAGATGGGTGTTTATAGCAGCTTTATTATTTACTTATTGCAGCTGGGGATGGAACCCAGCACCTGTCACATAGACGGTGATGCTCTGCCACTGAGCTAGATTCCTAGCCCCTTCTAAATTTTGGTTTAGAGCTGGGGGGGGTGGGTGTGCTTGTAATCCTGGCACTTTGGGAGACTGAGGCAGGAGGATTGCAATTTTGAGCCCAGCCTGGCAATTTAGCAAGACTCTGTCTCTGAAACAATAAGTAGGCCCATCAACTGTAACAAATGGAGGAGGCAGTGCATATGAGGGAGCAAGGGAGGGACATGAGGGCAATCTCTGCACTTCCTCCTTCATTTTGCTATGAACCTAAAACATAAATTTCTTTTTCTTTGTGGTATTGGAGATCAAGCCCAGGGCTTCACGGTCATTTCCAGATCACTTATTTATTTAACTATCTAGTTGTTTCTCTCTCTCTCTCTGCCTCTCTCTCTCTCCCTCTGTATGGGACAGAGTCTTGCTCTATAGTCCAAGCTGGTCCTGAACCCACTATGTAACACAGGCTGGCCTTGAACTCACAGACATCCTCTTGTCTCAGCCTCCCAAGTGCTGTGATTACAGGTGTGCACCACCGTGCCCAGTTTATATGGTACTGGGTAATCAAACTCAGTGCCTTGGGCTTGCTAGGCAAGCACTCTAACCGCTGTGCTATTCTTCTAGCCATTTATTTATTATGTTTGAGAGAGGGCTTCACCCTATAGTCCAGGTTGGTCCTGAACTCATTATGAAGCCTAGGTTGGCCTTAAACTCATGGCAACCCTTCTGCCTCAGGTTCCTGGGTGCTGGGATTACAGATGTATCTATCACATCCCTTTTTACCATCTTTATTTTTCAATTTCATACTTTATGTCACTAAGTCGCCAAGTTGTCCAGGCTGGGCTTGAACATGTGATGTTCCTGTCTCAGCTTCCCAGAGTACTGGGATTATCGGCCTGTAACACTTTGCCCAGTTGAGGTTAACTTCTATTTTTAAACAGACTGATCTACAAAATAAAGCCTACTTAAAAAAAAAAAATTCAAAGCAACGATTCAGTAGTCATTTTAGGCATATTAGCATTCTGAGAGTTTAAATAAGTTTATAAATGAGGTTATTTATGAGACTATAAATAAGGTCATTATAAACAAAGGTATGGTCTGCACCCATGGAGATGATAAGATTTGTCTCAGGCCGTTATGCCGAGACCATCCCTGCAGCACTCAGTGAGCGTGAGAGAAGCTGGTAGAGTCTCCAAGAAAAAGCTGCTGGTCTGCTCTTCACAAAAGAGGGGCTGTTACCCAGTGAAAAGCCAGCATCCTTCCAAAAGAGGGAGCCATTCTTCAGTTTCCTTTGATGGCATTTGTTTGACACCATTAATTCTGGCCCTGCAGTGTGTTTTCTGTTTAGCTGCCAGCATGGGCTGGGCCCTGCAAAGCTTCCTGGCTGTCTGTTGGGAACATCTCCTGCCTCCCAGGGCTCAGAAAGGCCCCACCCCACTGCCACTCCCTCTCAGCTGAGGCAGCTCACTATCAACAGTTTGTTAGCTCATGACCCAGTAACTTCCTCAAAGTTGCAACTTGGCAACGTCTGAGCAAAGAATAAGCCTCCTCCTGATGCCTCCCTCTGGAAAAATGAACATCCAACGTCAATGTTTGAATTTGGGGGTGAAAACAGCGAGATTTCACTGAAAAATCACACTTTCAATTGATTCCTTTATTAACCAATTGGCATTATGTTCTTCAACATAGAAATAAACTGAAAATTCTACCACCTTTCCTTGGTTGTGGATTCCAAAAACATTAGAATTTATTTCAAACATTTATTTGTCTATTTATTTTGTGGTACTTGGGACCTACCCAAGGCCTTCACACTAAGCTATGTCCCTAGCTCATCTTTTATTTTTTTATTTCAAGACGGAGTCTTGCCAAGTTGCTTAGTCACCCAGGGTGGGCTCCAACTTGAGATCCTGCTTTCTCAGTCTCCCAGAGTACTGGGATCATAGGCCTCTGCCACTGGGTCAAACTAAAAAAAATTATTAAATGTTTTGCTGTGTGTGGCAGTTTGCCAGCAACATATAGTGCTAATAAAATATATTTCATTTCTCTCTTCTTTCTAGAAAGGCATAGAGATGCAGAAGAAAGATGGGAGATGGACCACTAAATAGATGGAAAATTATTTCACTTTGCCATATTCTTACCAGGGATATATATATATATATATATATATATATATATATATATATATATTCTGGATATAGAATTAATAGAGAGTAGAAGAGACCCAGTAATCTGCAATCCCAGCTACAAGAAAGGAAAACCAGTTTGAGGCCAGCCTGAGGAATTTAGTCCAACCTTGTCTCAAAATAAAAATTAATAGATATATAACTGAGGGCTCACTGGGCTCAGTGCTCCATACCACGACATGAAAAGCAAGCAAGACGGGTGCCAGAGAAAAAATTTTGGCTGAAGTAGTTAAGATTGCGTCTAGAAGAATGGTAATAAATTTCCACAAACAGTTTTAGCCTTAACTACTTTTTTTGAGACAGTGTCTAGTCCAGGATGGTACTGAACTATGGAGCCCATGCTGGCCTCAAACATACAACAATCCTGCCTCAGCCTCCGAGTGCTGGGATTACAGGCATGCGCCACCACGCCCGGTTTATGTGGTGCTGGGAATCGACCCAGGGCCTTGTGCGCTCCCTGGCCTGCAGCCCAGGGATGCACTCCTTTATTTTCTTGCCTCTTCCTTTGTTTTTTCCCTTCCTTCCTTCCTTCCTTCCTTCCTTCCTTCCTTCCTTCCTTCCTTCCTTCCTTTCTTCCTTTCTCTCTCTCTCCCTCTCTCTCTCATATTGGAGTTGAGCACAGGACCTTCATACTGAGCTATATCTGCAGCCCATTTTTAGTTTTGATTTTTTGAGGCAGGGCTAAAAGTTGCTAAATTGCTCAGGCTGGGCTCAAATTTTTGATCTTTATCCCTCAGCCTCCTAGAGCACTGGGATTATAAGCATGGGCCACCAACCTGCTGTCTCTACCCTCACTCCCTCCTTTCTTTCTTCTCTCTCTCTCTCTCTCTCTCTCTCTCTCTCTCTCTCTCTCTCTCCCCTTCTTTTTGAGCACTAAGGATTGGACTGAAGTCCTTCACATGGAGCTATAGTTTCTAAGTTGCACTCCAACTTGCAGTCCCCCCGCCTCAGCCTTGCACAGCGTTGGGATCACAGGCATGTACGCTACACTCACTGACTTCCCTCTTTCTATAGATTTGCCTTCTGTGGACATTTCATATAAACTGAGTTGAGTAGTCTGTGGAGCTGGGCCCAGCACTCTGGGAGATTGCAGAGGACGCTGTAAGTCTGAGCCCAGCCTGGGAGATTTAGCAACTCAGCACGACCCTGCCTCAAAATGAAAAATAAACACGGAAAGACGGAAAGACGTGAGGAATGGCACAGCAATTTAAGCGCTTACTGAGCGAGTGCAAGGCCCTGAGTTAGATTCCCCAGCACCACATAAACTAGGGATGATAGGGCACACCTGTAATCCCAGCACTCAGGAGGCTGAGGCAGGAGAATTGCTATGAGTTCAAGGCCAGCTTGGGCTACATAGTGAGTTCAAGACCAGCCTGAACTACCAAGTGAGGCCTTATCTCAAAAAAAAAAAAAAAAGGTAAAAATAGGAGCCAGGCCTGGTGGCTTAGTTCTATAATCCCAGTACTACGGGAGAATGAAGCAGGAGAATAACAAGTGTGAACTCAGTCTTGGCTATTTAATGAGATCATGTGTGAATTAAACAGGTAAAAAGGAGGCTGGGGACATAGCTCAGAGCAAAGGCCCTGTGTTCAATCTCCAGTACTGCAAAAACACTTAGTAAATAAATAAATAAAAGTTAATAAGGTCTGGGATATAGCTCAGTGTTATGGCCTGGTTCAAAAAAGAGTAGCTTTGGGGTTTGAGGTGTAGCTTAGTGGTTAAAATGCTTGCCTAGCAAACTCAAGGCTCTGAGTTCAATTCCGCGCCACCACGTAAACTGGGTGTGACAGCATATGTCTGTAATCCCAGCACTTGGGAGGCTGAGGCAGGAGGACTGCCATGAGCCCAAGGACTGGGCTGCATAGTGAGTTCAGGACTAGTCTGGGCTACTGAGTGAGATCCTGTCTCAAAAACAGTAGTTTTTCATATCTGGCTCCTTTTACCTAGCATAAAATTTTTGAGCTTTATCCCTGTGGCACCACACATCGACCTTCTGCTCCTTCACATTACTCATGATCTCCATTGTATGGCTGCGCTGTACTTGTCCTGTCACCATAATGGATGCTGAGATTGCGCTCAGGTTTTGCTTGCCTTTGATATGTATGAACAGTGCAAGTACACAAGTGCAAGCCTTTATGGATGTATTTTTATTGTTATGCTTCCACTCCTAGGAGTAAAATTTATGAATACATTTTCAAGACACTGCACAAATAGATAGACAGACGGATAATACAGAGACAGAGAAAGAGAGTGTGTGTGTGTCTTGCTCTGTAGTCCAGGCTGGGCTTGAACTCACAGCAATCCTTCAGTCTCGTTTGGCCTCTTGAATGCCAGGATTACAGGCATGCGCCACAGTGCCCAGCTAATCTTTATGTGGGGCTGAGGGATTGAACCCAGGGTGTTGTGCATGATAAGCAAGCACTCTAGTCACTGAGAAAGGCCCCAGCCCTATTTTTTGGAGAATAACAACTCTTTATTTAGAATCAAAGGATAAAGGGATAAAAGCTCCCACTTTTTGGGAGGGGGATCCTGAGTTGGTTGGTCTTGTAGCTATATTTTTATTTCTCCTCCATGTTTTGATATGTACATAATATGATACACAATGTTTACATTGAACTTCAGTATTTTGTGCACATATATGTCAAGTCAAAATTACAGATCCCTTTCCTCTCCCTTTTTAACCCTCCCACACTCTCCTTCTCCCTGCTAGTTCCCACTACCGCCCCCCCATTTATCTGAATTTCTCACATCAGAGAGACCATTCGATTTTTCACCTTCTGCTTCTGACTCACTTCACTGAGCATGATGGTCTCAAGTTGCCTCCATTTGCCTACAAAAGCCTCAAAGCTGTCTGTATTTACCTACATATAATACAATTTATGCATCCATTGGTCTGTTGATGGGTAATTTGGTATGTTCCACGTTTTAGCTGTTGTTAGTTGTACTGCTATGAACATGAGTATACATGTATCTTTGTTATATGATGCTTTTAACTCTTGAAAAAATTCCCAGAAGAGGTATTGCTGGATTGTAACCCTATTTTTAAAGATTTTATTTTACTTTTTGTTTTGAGGCAAAGTCTGGCTCTATACTCCAGGCAGGTTCTAAATTTACTATGTAGCCCAGGCTCGCCTCGAACACATGTCAATCCTCCTGCCTCAGCTCCTGAATGCTGGAATTACAGGTGTGCACCATCATACCTGGCTTATGTGATGCTGGGAAATCGAATTTGGGGCCCTGAATTCTATGCCCCACCACTGTTTTATTTATTTACTTTTCAAGACAGGGTCTAACTCTGTAGTCCAGGTTGGTCCTGAACTCACTATCTAGCCCAAGCTAGCCTTGGACTCATGGGCAATCCTCCAGCCTCAGCCTCCTGAGTGCTGGGATTACAGGCGTGTGCTACCATGCCTGGCTTTATGTGGTGCTGGGAATTGAACTCAGGCCCTTGTATTTGCTAGGGAAGTGCGTTAACTGCTGTGCCATTCCTCCAGCCCACTATTTTTAAATTTTGAAACAGAGTCTCATTAAGTTGACCAAGGAGGAACTTTTTTCAAGGAGGGTACTCTGTTTTGGAACCAGGGACAGAGAGGTAAAAACTTCCCCTAACTACAAGGCTCCCTTGGCTTTGAACTTTTTTCATTGTCCTGCCTCAACCTTCTTAGTAGCTGGGACTACAGGTGCATGCCACCATACTCAGCTTTTTTTCCCTCAATTTTTCCACATCCTTGTCTGTCTTAGCCACATCCCCAGCCATTTGTTATTTTTATTTTGAGACAGTCTTGCCCAGTTGCTAAACTGTACCATCTAGGCTCTAACTTGCAACCTTACTACCTTACTTCCCAGAGTACTGGGACTATAGCAGTGTGCTACCATGTCTGGCTGGTCATATTTTGAGTTTAATTTGCATTTTAAGGGACTGGGGCCATTTAGCTCAGTGGCTAAAGTGCAAGGCCCTGGGTTTGAATACCCAGTACCACATAAACTGGGTGTGGTGGCACACGCTGGTAAGCCCAGCACTGGAAGACTAAGGCAGGAAGATTACCTTGAGTGCTAAGCCAGACTGGGCTATGTAGAGAGTTCAGGACCAACCTGGACTACAGAGTGAGACCCTGTCTCAAAAAAGGCAGTGTTATGGGGATGGAACTCAGGGCCTTCACGCATAGCTACTGAAAAGGAAATTTTGATACTAACAAATTGAAAGGTAAGAAACTAAGCAGTCCCTCGTTTAATTCAGCCTCTGTAATATTATCTTGCTAAACAAATGTCTGAAACTATGTCTTGCAACTTCTGAATTGAACTTTTATAAAACAAAAGTTAACTTGTGCCTTCAGCTTCTGTAATCTGCCTGCTCCCAGATGCTTCTCCCTCCCTTACCCTGAGAGACAGAAACATTCCAAGGTCTGAGATAGGGCCTGCTGGAGGCAGGATTCCTGCCCCTGAAGTACAGTTGCTTCTCACATCAGCAAAAGCCCCCTATCTACTTTGTATTAAGAAAACTTTGGACTTGCCCCAAGGATCACCCTGACCTTACGGCCTCCTACATCGGTGCTCTTATCAGTGAAGGTAAACAGCACAACCATGTCAGTGACAAAACACAGCACACATGCACACTCTGATAATACCTTGTAACTTTAGACTGTAGACTATTTTTTTTTGAGACAGAATCTTGTTCTGTAGTCCAGGCTGTTCCTGACCTCACTATGGAGCCCAGGCAGGCCTCGAAATCACTGCAATCCACCTGCCTTGCTGTCTCGGTCTCCCAGTGGTTGGATTGCAGGTGTGCACCACCCTGCCCAAATTATGTAATGCTGGGGAATGGAATTCAGGGCCTTGTGCTTGCTAGGCAAGTGCTCTAACTGCTGTGCAATTCCTCCAGCACCTGCCCCCCACCCTACTTTAATGTAGCCAATCACAACTACCTGTTACCATACAGGGGAGACAAAAAGTCAAAATAAATCTTTCCCATCTAAAGTTGTGAATGTCAAGTAATGAGTCTCAGTGACAAGAAGGTAAGACAGGTATGCACATTTCAGATGACTAAAATAATATGTAATTCCAGACACTGTCAAGGGTGTAGACAAACTGAATCACAGATAAATTTTCTGGTGGATAAGTAAAATGGCACACCCCTCTGGAAAATAACTTGTAGTTTCTTAGATCCTTAAACATATACTTAAAAGGCTGGGGACATAGCTCAGTGGTTAAAGCACTTGCCTAGCAAGCACAAGGCTCTGGGTTCAATTCCCTAAGTCCACATTAAAATTAGTCTGATGTAGTGGTGCCTGCTTCTAACCCCAGCACCTGCGAGGCTGAGACAGGAGGATTGCCAAGAATTCAATGCCAGCCTGGGCTACAGAATGACCTCAGGATATGTCTGAACTACAGAGAAAGACCCTGTCTCAAAAAAATTACAAAAATAAACACAAGCTTACATTTTGGCCCAGAAATTTCTGGAGATTTACCCTATGGAAACAACAAGTTATGTTCACACAAATACCCGCCTGTGAATGTTTATGTGAGTGTTTGTAACAACTCAATTTCTCTTCTGTTTAGAGTTTTTTGTTTTTTTTTTTCCACAGGTTCTCACTCTATAGTCCAGGCTGGACCTGTACTCACTATGTAACCCAGACTGGCCTAGAATTCAAGGTACCCTTCCTGCCTCACCCTCCTGAGTGCTGAGATTGTAGGTGTGCACCACCACGCCTGGCAAATCCTTCTTACGTGGTTGGTGGTGGAGGATCTAACCCCGAGCCTTGCTCAAGCTATGCAAGTACTCTGACCACTGCGCTATGCCCCAGCCCTCCTGTAACAACTCAATTCATCACTGCAGCAGCTGGAAGCAATTCTTCTCTCTCTGTGTCTCTCTTTGAGACAGGGTCTTGCTTGTAGTCCAGGCTGGTCTTGAACTCACTATGGATCCCAGGCTGGACTGAAACTCATGGCAATCCTCCTGTTTCAGCCTCCCAATTGCTGGGATTACAGGCGTGGGGTCCTCCGGACCCCATGTTGAAAAATGTTGTGATTACCTAGTAAGCACAAGGCCCTAAGCTTGATTCCCCAGCACCACATAAACTGGTGCCAGAAATCCCACCACTCAGGAGGCTGAGACAGGAGGATTGTCTTGAATTCAAGACCAGCCTAGGCTCCATAGTGAGTTCAGGGCCAACCTGGACTATAGAGCAAAACTCTGTATCAAAAAAGAAAAATTATAAAATAAACATGGGTATGCATAAATCACTCTTCTATGCTGACCTGAATTCTTTTGGGAAGATACCCAGAAGAGATTATCTGGGTCAGTTTTTTGAGAATCTTCATACTGCTTTCCATAATGGTGTACCAGTTTACAGTCCCATAACAGTGTAGAAGGGTTGCCTTTTTCTATACAACCTTGCCAGAATTTGTCATTTTTTGAGTTCTTGATACCAGCCATTCTTGGAGTTTGACAGAACCTTGATGTTGTTTTGATTTGCATTTCTCTGATAGTTAAAGATGCTGAATATTTTTTCATATATTTATTGGCCATTCAGACTTCTTTTTTTTTTTTTTTTTTTGGACTTCTTCCGTCTACAAATTTCAGTTTTCAGGCTGGAGGAATAGCATAGAGGTTAGAGCACTTGTCTAGCAAGTACAAGGCCCTGAGTTTGATTCCTCACATAAGCCAGGCATAGTGATACATGCTTGTAATTCCAGCACTCTGGGAGGCTGATGCAGGAAGATTGCTGTGAGCGCAAGGCTAGCGCAGGCAACAAAGTGAATTCAGGACCAGATTTGAATACACAGTGAGATCCTGTCTCAAATCAAAATTTGCTTTTTTTTTCAAATCAAAATTTTCAATTGCCCAGTTTTTCCCACTATTTTTGTTAATATGCATATGCAATACATAATGTTTACAACGAACTTGAGTATTTTGTGCACATATATATCATATAAACTTTATAATCCCTTCCCAGTTTTGACCCTCCCACACCCTCCTAATCCCTTCCCCTTCCCCCAACTCAAGCTATCACATCATGTGGTTCTGTAGAATGTCTGTGTTCTGGGTTTCCCAAGTCAGAGAGACTATACAGTATTTAACATATTTAATCTTCCACATCTAAATCATTTCACTTAAGTCACCACTCTAACTCAGCTTCCTATTTCTCAAATGGGCCGCAGTGGTCAAATTTTGATGCCTCTTCTCTGAGTCCACCTGATCCCTTTATTGGGATATTTACCAAAAGTTCTTTTTTCCCTATATTTTGCTATATCTTTGTTGATATTCTTAAACCTGGCCTTACCCACTAGCCCACATAAGAAAATAACTACAAGCATGTAATTCAAAAGACTAATAAATATGAGAAAGAAGAAGAAAAGTTAAATTTCAAATTCCTTAGCTGAATACTGGAAGGTATATGTTTGTACATTCACAGGGTTATCTTTGTATCAATCAGTTTTCTTAGGATAAACTTTCATGAAACACCTAATAAGTGAATTGCTACAATAAACAAACTTAAAACTGTATCACATTGCTACATTAAACTTAAATCTATATCACATAAGTATACTTAAAGTAACAGATATGAAGGCAAAATTAATTATTTCAGAATTTTTAAACTTTCATAACTTATTTACTCACATTTCTCTGATTATTAACATTCTGTTAGATTTGGTTTATAATTTTATTTATCTATCCATATATTCATGCATAGGTATTTGTAAAAGATTTTATGTCAGTTCTCCCTGTGGCATGTAATTATTCTGTTTTGCAAACTACTATACTATTACTAATAATAATGATGTGGAGAGATTTCACAGATTTTATAAAACAGCTGGTACTGTTTTAGAAGTATATCAATCAAATGATTTAAATACCAGTCTATTTTTTATTATATTTTCTCTTTAGATGTTACCTTTCTTCCAAGTTATTTTGGTGCTGCTTATCATTCTGCCTCTCTCAAAGAGGATAAACTCACATTCAACATCAAAAAAGTGAGTTGCTACATTAAAAAAGCTTAAGACTTTAACAACTTGCTACATTAAATGGGCTTAAATCTGTATCACATAAGTATAATACAGTTAAAGAAATAGATAAATAGCTGTGCTTAGTTATTTCAAAAATTTTAACTTTTGTATATTGTTTACTCATATTTCACTAATTATAAACATTTTGCTCTATTTGGTTTTTCCTTTTACCTATCAATTCACCCCTAATTTCATGCATAGCCTTGCTTTTTTCTCAGATAATTCTCCTCTAGCTGTTGTTGGTTTTTCTCTGGGGTCATTGGTGTCACTGGCCTCCCTTTCAATTTCTAAGTTTCCTTTAAGTATTCTCTGCAATTCTGGCTTAGTGGCTGCAAATTTCTTTAAGCTTTCTATATCATGGAGAATTTTAATTTCTTCCTCTAATTTAAAAGATAATTTTGCCAGATATAATTGTCTTGGTTGGTATTTATGTTCTTTTAGTGCTTGGATGACATTGCTCCATGATCTCCTGGCTTTTAGAGTCTGGGTTGAGAAGTCTGCAGTTATCCCGATGGGCTTATCTTTGTAGGTCACCTTCTGTTTTTCTCTTACCGCTTTTAGTATTTTCTCATTGTGTTGTGTTTCTAGAATTTTAATTATGATGTGTCATCATGAGGATCTGTTCTGATCAAAGTTGTTTGGTGTTCTGTATGTCTGCAATAGTTCATGTTCATTTCTCTTCTTAGATTTGGGAAATTTTCTTCCATAATTTCATTGAACATGACCTTTAAGCCTTTTGTTTTGTTCTAAATCTTCTCCTGGACTCCCATAATTCTGAGGTTGTTTCTCTTTGAATCAACTATCAGCCATTGGAATGATTTGCTTTCTTCCTTTTTTACTTTGTGTTCTTTACAGCCTGTATGTTGCAGCTCAATCATTTTATCTTCTGGGTCTGACATTTCCTTCTGAAAATGTTCAAAGTGGTTGCTTGTTATTTCCTGTGTTTTTCACTTCCTGAATATCTGTGTTCAATTTTTTTATATCTCTGTTGTGTTCTTCTCTAATTTCTTGTATTGCCTTCATTATCTTCTGGTTTATACCTTCTTTGTTCTCCTCTAATTGCTTTTCAATGTTTGCTGTTAGCTTAGCTATGTCCTGGCATATCTCTTGCATTATCTGTTTCATTTCTTGTTTTAATTCAAAGTATTTCTGGACCCAGAAGTTATCATCTTTTTTGTCTTTTTCATCTTTGGATTCTGCAATTTCAATATCCCTGGTATCATCTTTTGCAGTGTCAGGTCTTTTTGTAGGAGATTTGTTACCACTTTTCCTCATGGTTCTGTTGTCTCTGGCTGTCTCTGGTGTGCAGAAAAGAAGGGTTTGGCTAAGGCCCAGTCCTAGTGTCTCTGGAAGCCTCTGGACCAAGGGATGATGGGGTGATGGAATTCCTGGTCCGAGATGCCTCTGGAAGCCTCTGGGGCTCAAGATTGACAGGGCAATGGAATTCCCTGGAAGCCTCTGGTGCACGGGACGGGCAGGCGATAGACTTTCTGGTGCTAGATGCCTCTGGCATGCAGGGCAGCAGTGACCCAGAAGCCCCTGGTGCATGAGGGAGGAATGGGGCGATGTTTTCCCTTTTGATGTATCTTCTTCATCCCTGGCCCCTCAGCAAAGCTCCTGCCTATCTTTGTGATTTTTCCCCCCCAGGGCAGGCTCTCCACCCTTGGGGGTGTGCCCACTACCCTGAGCTGTTCAGGAGATCAGCAGCCTTTTTTCACCTGTTTTCAACTCTCTCTGCCTCTTGTGCCATTTTTTTCCTAGGCACTGTTTACAGGTGACCCCCAAAGCCCTGATGTGCTCTTCTGAGCTTTCTTTTACTCTACAGGGTTCAGTCTTGGGCTTTTCTTTTTTTTTCCTTTCTTTTTAAAATGGCTCCTGTTTATGTCATTGCCTGTTATGGCTGCCAAGCGTTGCTTCTGATCTGGGCTCCCGGTGGCCTTTTCTAGGGGGAGCACACATCACGTTTGTAGCATACACTACCCATGGGTTGGTTTTTCGGAGGCTGGGGCTGCCAGCTGCCGACAATTCTCACTTGTCCCAGATTTGCACTTACCTCAGATTGAGGTTCTGGCCTCTGGGCTTTCCCTAGACCGTGGTCTGTGGATGCCGGCAGCTCAGGACCGCACTGAGTTGGCTGCTGTTTTCCTCCACTTCCGATATGACTTCAGGATTTCTGACCTTCCTGCGGCCTCCTGTGAGTTGTTTGGGTGCTGTGTCCTCTCCTAGCTCCATTAGATGTCCCGGGCCCATGTGGGCTTTCCTCTGTCTGCAGCTGACGGAGGCTTCCTGGGCTGCTGGGATTTTTGTTTTTCTGCTTTCGATGTTCCTTCCTTCAGAATTTCTGACCTTCCCCTGGCCTCTTTTCAGTTGTTGGGGGTGCTCCTCTCTTTTCTAGTTACTTTGAACATGCATTCTCTAACTAAACTCTTGAATTTTTCAGTGGGTCAATGAGGAGACATTGTGCAGCTCTGTTATTTGGCTGCCATCTTGACCAGAAGTCCTCAATTTCCTGGTTTTTTTTAATCAAATTGCCTTGTTTTTTTATTGTAGGGGATCCAATTTTTTCAGTTCTTTGTATATTCTTGATAATAGACCTCTATCTGAAGAGTAGCTGGCAAAACTTTTGTCCCATTTAGTTGGTTCTCCCTTCACTCTGTTGATTATTTTCTTTGGTGTGGAGAAGGCTTTTAATTTAATATAATGCTATTTGTTGATTCTTGGTATTATCTCATGTGTTCGGGTGTTGTGTAGAGAAAGTCCTTGACGCTGCCTATGTCTTTGAGGGACTTGCCTATTTTTTTCCAACAATTTCAGTGCTTGCATTTTAATGTCTAAGTCTTTGATCCATTTTGATTTGATTTTGGTACATGGTGAGAGAGGTGGGTCTAGTTTCATTCTTCTGAGTGCGGTTAGCCAGTTTTCCCAAAAGTATTTGTTGGAGGCTATCTTTTCTTCAGTGTATGTTTTTGGCCCCTTTGTTGAAGATCATATGACTGAAAGTTCTTGGGGATGTCTCTGTATCATCAATTCTGTTCTATTGATCCACCTGTCTCTTTTTGTGCCAACACCATGTCATTTTTATGATTACTGCTTTGTGATGCCTCTTGCTTTTGTTTTGTTACTTAGGATGGTTTTGGCTATTCCATTTTGTTGTTTTTGTTGTTGTTGTTTTGAGACAGGGTCTTGCTCCACAGTCCAGGCTGGTCCTAAACTCACTGTGTAGTCCATGTTAGCCTTCAATTCACAGCAATTCTCCTCCCTCAGCCTCCCAAGTGCTGTGATTACAGGCACGTGCCACCACACCTGGCAGTATGTTGTGTTGGGGAATCAAACTCAGGTCCTTGATCTTGGTAGGCAAGTGCTTTAACCACTGAGCTACTCCTCCAGGCTCTATATTGATTTTCTATCCTGCAACTTGGCTGAATTTGTTTACTAGTCTGAGAGTCTCTTGGTGGAGTTTTGGGTCATCTGTAAAGGATCACATCATCCACAAATAAGGGTACTTTCACTTCTTTCATTTGTATGCATATTTTCTTTACTTCATTCTCTTGCCTGATTGCTCCAGCTAAGTTTTCGAACACTATATTGAATAGAATTGGTGCCAGTGGACACGCTTGTCTTATTCCTGATTTTTAGAGGGCGATGTTACGCATAGTATTGTTGTAAATTGCTTATATCAGCTTGAGGTAAGATCTTTCTATACCTATTTCCATCAGACTTTTGATCAGAAAGTGATGTTGTATTTTGCCAAAGACTTTTTCTGCATCTATTGGGATGATCATGTGATTTTTGTCTTTGCTTTTGTTGATGTGGTGTATTACCTTAATTGATTTATATATTTCAAATCAACCTTGCACCCCTGAGATTGAGTTCACTTTGTCGTGGTATATGATCTTTTTAATAATTTGGTGTGTTCTGGCACTTGGGAGGCTGAAGCAGGAGGATTGCTATGAGTTCAAAGCGAGCCTGATCTACATAGTGGGACCTTGTCTCAAAAGAATTGATTCATTCTGTTTGCAAGTATCTTGTTAAGAATGTTTGCATCTATATTCATTAAGGAAATTGGCCTAGATTTTTTTGCCCTCCTTTCTTCTTACATTTTCTTCCCTTCCCTTCACTTCCTTTCCCTTCCCTTCCTTTCCCTTCTTCTATCTTTCCTTTCTTCCCTTTCCCTCCACCCCCTCCTTTCTTTCTTTTTTTGAGACAGGGTCTTCCTCTATAGTCCATTCTGGTCCTGAACTCATTATGTATCCCAGGCTGGACTTGAACTCACAGCAGCCCTCCTGCTTCAGCCTCTCCAGTGCTTGGATTACAGGCATGTACCACCACATCCAGTTTATGTTATGCTGGGAAATCTAACTTTGGGCCTTGTGCTTTCTAGGCAAACATTTTAATACTGAACTAAGCTCTCGGCCCTAAACATCTTTTTTTTTCTTCTTTTAGTTTTGAGACAGGTCTTGCTAAATTGTGTAGGCTGAAATCCAAACCCTCTTGCCTCAACTTCCTGAGTAGCTGTTATTATAGGTGTGTATTGCCTTACCCAAGTGAATGTCTTTTATTTATTTATTTATTTATTTTTTGAGACAAGGTCTTGCTCTGTAGTCCAGGCTGGTCCTGAACTATGCAGCCCAGGCTAGGCCTGAACTCATGGCAATCCTCCTGCCTCAGACTCCTGGGTGCTGGGATTACAGACATGTGCCACTATGCCTGGCTTATGTGGTTCTGAGGAATTGAACCCAGGGTCTTGAGCTACCAGACAAACACTTTAATCAGTAAGCTATACCCCTAGTTTTTCTTTTTCTTCTTTGATGGGTCTTTATATAGGTTTGGGATCAAGGTGATACCGGCTTCCAGGAAGGAGTTTGGCAGTGTTTCTTCTCTTTCAATTTCATAGAAAAGTTTGAGAAGCATTGGCCCTAACTCTTCCTTGGAGTTCTCATAAAGTTCTGTGGTGATTTCATTAGGTCCTGGGCTCTTCTTTGTTGATAGACTCTATTACTCTGTCAATTTCATCCCTGGCTATTACTCTATTCAGGATTCTTGTATCTTCTTGGTTCAATTTCAGTATCTCACATGTGTCTAGGAATTTATCCATTTTTTCTGGGTTTTCAATATGGTTTCTTATAATCCTCTGGATTTCAACAGTGTCTGTTGTGATTTCACCTTCTTCATTTCTAATTATGTTGATGTGATTTTTTTTTCTTTCCCTCTTTCAGTGAGTTTGGATAGAGGGTTTTGTGTGGGTCTGTGCTGTTTTGTTTTGAGATGGGGTCTCACTTTGTAGCACAGGTTGGTCCTGAGCTCACTATGTAGCACAGACTAGCTTTGAACTCACAACAATCCTTCTCCCTCAGTCTTCTGCGTGCGGGGATTACAATTGTGCACTACCATGCCCTGTTTATGTGACGCTGGGGAATGAAACTCAGGGCCTTTCACTTGTTAGGCAAGCACTCTAACTCTGTGCCTTTGGCTAGGGGTTTATCCATTTTATTTATCCTTTGGAAGAATCAATCCTGATTCATTGATCTTTTGTACTGTTCTGTTAATTCCTTTTTTATTATTTTTATATACATGAATTCCAAATTCTACAACACCTTAGATACATATACTTTGGGGAATCAGTGACCAAATGCACCAACTTTGGCCTCTTTTTCATTCCTTCTTCCCCTTGCCCTATGCCTCCTCCACACTCTCAGAGGTTTGTCCCTTACCCAGCAGTCTATTGCCCCTCTTTCTACCCTGTCTCTCATATTGGGGCCTTTATATGCCATTTTTTTGTGAATTTCATAGTAAGAAGACCTGTCTGTAGTCTATTTGTGTTTGGTCAATTTCACTGAGCACTATTGACTCAAGGTGGCCCCATTTTCTTTCAAATGCTTCATAACTGTCTTTCTTTATGGCTGCATAGTATTCTATTGTGTATAGGTATATCTTCTTTAACCATTCCTCTATGGATGGACAGGTAGGTTGTTTCTAGGATTTAGCTAGTATGAATTGTGCTGCTATAAACAGGGATGTGCGTGTGGTCTTTATGGTAACCTGATTTTATTTCTTAAAGAACTCGAAAATATAAAAGCCCCCTAAAATAAATGACCCTTTCAAGAACTGAGCAGCTGAAATGAAAAGAAGCTTCTCAAAAGAAGCACAAATGTTCTTCATCACTGGACATCCGAGAAATGCAAATAAAAACAAGGCTGAGGTTTCACCTCACCCCAGTGAGAATGGCCTACATTAAGAACTCTAAATAAAACCCAATTGTTGGTGAGACTGTGCAAAAAAAAAGGCAACACTTCTATACTGCTGGTGGGACTGTCTTTTTAGTTTCAATTTCATTAATCTTCACTCTGTTCCTTATCATCTATTTCCTTCTACTGCTTTTGGGTTTGGCTTGTTCTTGTTTTTCTAGGACTTTAAGCTGTATCATTAGATTATTTATTTGAGATTGCTCTCTTTTTTACTTATTTAATTTTTTTGAGACAGGATCTCACTCTGCAGTCCAGGCTGGTTCTGATCTCACTATGTAGCCCAGGCTAGCCTTGAATTTATGGCAATTTTCCTGCTTCAGCCTCCTGTGTGCTGAGAATGCATGTTTGTCTTACCATGTCCAGCCTATGTGGTGTAGAGGAATCAAATTCAGGACCCCACAAGTTGCCAGGCAAGTGCTATGAGTATTGTGCTAGTCCTCCAGGCTTACACTTTCTTTTATAGCTTGAAAGATTTCATTCATTCATTAGTAAATTCCTTCCGGCCTTTAAGGTTTGCATTGAGACATCCACAGTTATTTTAGTTGGCTTGCCTTGGTAGAATAATCTGTTTTCTTTTACTGCTTTTAATATTCTCTCTTTGTGTTGAGTTTCTTAGATTTTGGTATTGATGTGTTATGGCTAAGTTCTTTTGTGGTCAAGGTTATCTGGTGTTATAAAAGCTTCCGGTACCTGGAGCTGGAGGAATACCAAAGTGGTTAAAGCACTTGCTTAGCAAACGTAAGGACCTAGATTTGGGTTCTGTAGCATTATATATACTGGGTGTGGTGGTTCATGCCTGTAATCTCATCACTGGGAAGGCTGAGGAAGGAGGATTGCTGTAAGCTCAAGGCCAGTGTGGGCTACACAGAGAGTTCAGGACCAGCCTGAACTTCAGAGTGAGACCTTGCTTCAAAAACAAAGCAAAACAAAAAATAAACTTCTGATACCTGAATAGTAATTTATTTTCCTAGACTCAGGAAATTTTCTATCACGATTTCAGTGAATACATTCATTATACCTTTTGTGCTATCTTCTGCTCTGTCTCCCACACCCATAATTCTGAGGCTAGTTCTCTTTGAGTCATCCAGCAGCTGTTTATCCAGCTACCATGCTCACTTCTTGTTTTGGTGTCAAGCCTGATTATGGCATTTAATTTATCAACCTTGTTCAAAGTATGAAGTTCTGTCCTGACAATGTTTGAACTGGCTTACCCAGCATTCAAATGAATTTTTCATATCCTGAATTTCAGTTGCATTTATTATTATTATTTTTGAGGCTAGATTTCACTCTATAGTCCAGGCTGGTCCTGAACTGACTAGCTAGTCCAGGATGACATCAATCACACAGAAATACTCCTTCCATAGCCTCTTGAAGGCTGGAATTACAGGTGTATGACACAACACCCTGCTTATGTGGTGCTGGGGAATTGAAAAGAGGGCCTTGTGTTTGCCAGGCAAGAGCTCTAACCTCTGTGCTATTCCCCCAGGCCCTGTTCCTTTATATCTTGCATTTCCTTATTTGCCTTAGCGAGTTTTTTATTTGTGTCTTCTATAAACTTGGGAAACTTTGTATTTATTATGATCATTATTTGTTTAATAAATGCTTACTTAAACTCACTAATCATTACTTGCATTTTCCCTACTGTTTTTATTAATATACATATGTAATACATAGTGTTTACAATGAATTTGGGTGTTTTCATACACCTATGTATCATATCGACTTTACAATCCCTTCCCATTTTTGACCCTCCCAACCCCTCCTTATCCCTTCCCTCAACTCTGGCTATCGCTTCATATGGTTCTATAGAATGTCTGTGTTCTGGGTTTTTCAAGTCAGAGAGACCATACAGTACTTAACATATTAACCTTTCTCACCTAATTCATTTCACTTAAGTCACCACTCTAACTCAGCTTCCTATTCCTTGAATGGGTCGCAGTAGTTAAATCTTGATGCCTCTTCTCTGAATCCAACCAATCCCTTTATTGGGATATTTATCAAAAGTTTTTTTTTCTATATTTTGCTGTATCTTTGTTGTTATTCTTAAACCTGGCCTTACCCACCAGTTCACATTAGGAAATAACTACAAGCATGTAGTTCAAAAGACTAGTAAATTTGGGAAAGAAGACCAAAAAAAGTTAAATTTCAAATGCCTTAGCTGAATATTAGAAGGTACATGTTTTTACATTCCCAGGGTTATCTTTATATCAATCAGTTTCTTAGGATAAATTTTCACCAGTGACCTAATAAGTGAATTGCTACAATAAAACAAAGCTAAAACTGTATCACATTGCTACATTAAATGAACTTAAATCTATACCATATAAATACACTTAAAGTAACAGATATGAAGGCAAATTTAGTTATTTCAGAATTTTTTAACTTTCATAACTTATGTACTCATATTTCACTGATTACTAACATTCTGCTAGATTTGATTTGTAATTTTATCTGTCTATCCATCCATATATTCGTGCATTTGTATTCTTAAAAGATTTTATGTCAATTCCCCATGTTTCATTATTAATTAGAAATTGTTCTATTTTGCACAGTAGTATACTATTGCTAATAATGATTGGGGAGATTTCACAGATTTTATAGAAGAACTGGTACTATTTCAAAAGTATATCAATCATATGATTTAATTACCAATCTCTTCTCTGAATCCAACCAATCCCTTTATTTGGATATTTACCAAAAGTTTTTTTTCTATATTTTGCTATATCTTTGTTGTTATTGTTAAACCTGGCCTTATCCAGCCGGCCTGCGATAGCTTTCTGGCCTGCTGGAATTTCTTTTTTCTTTTTTTCTTCTCTGCTTTCGATGATCCTTCAGAATTTCTGACCTTCCCCTGGCCTCCTTTCAGTTGTTGTGGATGCTCTTCTCTTTCCTAGCTACACTGTACACACTTTTTCTAAATAAATTCTTGACTTTTTAAGTGGGTCAATGAGGAGACATTGTGCAGCGCTGTTACTCAGCTGCTATCTTGACCGGAAGTCCTTGCATTGGTTTAAATATGTCTTCTTTGAACTGATTGACTGTTTGTCCACTTGGCTTTTGACTTCATTTCCTAAAAGTTCCACTCTCTGGGCCCATGACATTTGCTTTTAGGCAGTCAAGCATTTCTTCATGTGTTCTGTTGCCTTGTCCTCCATGATTCTATTGCTGAGGGACTTCACTTTAATGGCTTAGAAGAGAGTTTTCTCTGTATGTGTATAAGGGTGTGTAGGAGAGCTGAAAGCCCACTGAGGTCTGTCCTGGGGATAGGCATTGATGGAGACCTAAGAGTTCAGCAGCCTCCAAGGTGTCTTTTTCACACCCAGTCTCCTCTTCAAAGGTCTTTGGTGTGTCCTGGTGCTCCATCCTCTTTAGTGCTTTCACTAGGACCTTAATCATTCATAACGTCAGTGGCCTTTCTCCTCTCTCTGCAACTGTCTCTTGTCCAGTTCCTTCGTAGGCACTGGTTAAGGGCTCGGGATGTATCTCAGTAGCAGAGCACTTGTACTAGGCACTGGTCAAGCGTGTCCCCAGATTCCCTGGTCTGTGGCTTCTTTAACCCAAAACAGTTGGACTCATGCTCTTTGCAAAATTGCGCCTGCCTAAATCACTTTCTGGTATGGCTGACAAGGGCCACTTCTCTGAGCTGGTCTGCAGAACTGCAGGGAGGCCTTTTCAAAGTTGTATTAGTTTGGGCTCTTTCAAAATGCAGAATTTACAGAAATTATAACAAAAAGGATCTATTTAGAAGGCATGCAAATCGGAGGCTAGAGATAGTCCAAGATGGCGGCCTGCTCATGCGAGAGCTGGAGTGTCCAATGGCTGCTCAGCTGCAAAGTAGGACACCTGTCCGGGACTGCAGGACAGCTGCTTAGATTCTGCTGCAGATCTCATTTGTTTGAAGAACAATGGTGAATACCAAAGACTGAAGATTGGTGACTGAAGATCAGTGACAGGCAGACAGGCACAAGTCAAGACTGAAGCGAATCTGTGATTAACATCTGCAGCATGTAGCAAGTTGGCATCCACAGACGTTTGAGAAGGCAAGAGCTTACCCAGGGGAAAAAGCTGTAATAATCTTTCTTCTTCCCTCCTTTTATAAAGTTCAGGTTCCCAGTTGGGCCTCCCACATCTGGGTGAGTGCTCTTCCCTCATTCACTGGCCTGCAAATCACTCACACTCTAATCCAGGCTGGTTCCCAATTGCCTCATCTAGGCATGGTTCCCGAGCCCTAATCCAGACATGGTTCCTGACTGCCTCAAATTCACATAATCTCTCCAACAGTCACAAAGGGGAAGCTCATTTGCACTATGCACAAGTGTGGTTTCAGAGGCCAGGACTGCTGACTGCTATTAATTCCTGTGGCTCCAACTCCAGACTTACCTCAGCCTGAGGCTGTTGGCTCCTCATGGCTCTTCCCAGGCAGCCAGTGGTAGCTTTCCAAGCTGGCATGTTCTCCAGCCTCTGATGCGTTTTCAGGGGTTCCAACATTTCTGTGGAGCTCTCCTCTGTCTCCAAGCTAAATTGAGCAGGTAGGTTTTTTTTTTTTAAAACTGTTTCTCAACATTTCCAATGAGTTTGTGAGGAGCCATTGAGACAGACTCAAGCAGGAGCCATAAAAAAAAAAAAGCCCAAGACTGAACCCATTAGAATAAAAGAAAGCTCAGAGGAGCACATCAGGTCTTTTGAGGTCGCCCTTCAACGGTGCTTAGGAAGAAGCAGGCACAAGAGGCAGAGAGAGGGGGAAATAAGGCTGCCAATCTCCTGAATGGCTCAGTGTAGTGGGTGCACCTCTGAAGGTGGAAGGAAGCCAGGACAGGCAGGACAGCTTTGTTGAGAGGGCTAGGGTGAACAAGATACCTCAAAGGCCATCAGACTCTCAGGTCCCCCTCACTGCGTATTCTCAGCAGAGAACTAAGAAGAACTGTGACTCCCCACCACATACTGCCACAGCTGTTTAAAGAAACCTCTCGTCTAGGCCTCTAAAGTGAAGTCCCTCAACACCAGAAACATGGGAAGAAGACAGGGCAACAGGGCACCCACGGAGATGCCTGAGACCCCAGATTTTAATGGCATGGGCCCTGAAATAGTAGAAAAAGAAGTGAAAAGCAAATAAATGAATCAAAGAACCAGTTCAACAAGATATTCTCAAAGAAGGCTTAAAGAGGCTTAAAGAGGCTCTTACTAAGCAATGGTCTTAGTCGAGACAAAGCTCACTACACATATTGAAGACGCAAATAAAAAGTTGGTTGAGGTAAATACAGAAATGCAAGATATGAGAGAACATTTTAATAGAGAAGTGGAAATCTAAAAAAATCTAGATGAAATTGAGAGCATGAAAATTATATATAACAACAAGGAAAGATGACTCAGATATTGTGAAGATGAGGTTGAGAAAAGAATTGATATAATTAGGCATGACTCCAAAGTTAGAAATGAACAAAGTAGCTGGATACACCAGCTGATGGATGATTCACAGAGAACCAATCTCAGAATTAGAATTATGGGTATGAGAGAAAGAGCAGAAGACAGAACCAAAGGTTATAAACAATTTATTCATGGCAATATTGCAAGAAAATTTCCCTAATCTTGGAAAAGAAATTAACTTCCAGATACCAGAAGCATATAGAACACTAAATAACCTCAACCAGCAATGAGACTCACCATGACATATCATAATCAAAACATCAGAAATACAACATCAAAAGAGAATATTAAAAGTAGCAAGAGAAAAACAGACATTATTCTACCAAGGCAAACCCATTCGAATTACTGCAGATTTCTCAAGGCAAACTTTAAAGGCTAGGAGAGCCTGGAGCAAGACCCTTCAAGCTTTAAAAGACAGCAAGTATCAACCTAGGTTGTTGTATCCAGCAAAATTATCCTCAAAAATTTAAGAAGAAGAAAAAAATTGTCGTGACCAATAACCCCTTAACAAATTTGTAACAACTAGCCCAGCATTTCAGAAATTACTTGGAGGAATCTTTGAGAGAAGCAGAGAAGCAAGCAGCACTGAAAAAACCTGGAAGAAAGGAAACACCTAAAGAGATAGTGTAGCAAAAAAATAGATTAGTATTTGAATCATTTAAAATCGACAATGAAATAAAAATCTTCCACGACAAAGAAATCTGGAAGAAATTTATGACAACCAAACCGTCACCACAAAGTATTTTCAAAGACATGCTGGAAAAGGAAACAGAAAACAACCATAACAAGAACACGGTGGCAGGTTTATCCTTAATAGAGAGAACATCTAAAAAATAAGTAAAATTTTAAAAAGAACATAATATTCATAGGATTACAAAATAACAGGACTTGAGAGACACATATCAATCATAACCTTAAATCCTAATGACCTCAGCTCACCAATCAAAAGACATAGATTGATTAACTGGATTAAACAACACAATCCAACCATATGTTGCTTGCAAGAGACACATCTCAAGCATGAAGATAAATAGATTCAAAATTAAAGGCAGGAGTTCTATATTCCACTCAACTGTGAGACAAAAAACAAACAAACAAACAAAAACCAGGGGTAGTGATACTCTTTGCTGACAAATACAAAACTGGTCAAAAAAGACAAAGGTCACTCAATTCTTCTAAAGGGGACAATACAACAAGAGGAACTGACAATCATAAACATTTATGCCCTGAACAATGGTGTACCCAGCTACATAAAACAAAAGGTACTGGACTTCAAATACCACATAAACTTCAACACTGTAATAGTGGGGGACTTTAACACCCATCAATCCTAAGAAGACAGGTCAACTAGACACAAAATCAACAAAGACATCAAAGATCTGAACTACATCATAGAGGAAATGGATCTGATTGACATATGCAAAATTTTTAACCCAACAAAAACAGAATAAATATTTTCTCAGCCGCTCATGGAACAGTCTCCAAAATAGACCACATTCTAGCCACAAAACAAGCTTAAACAGATACAAGAAAATTGATGTACCTTGTAGAATCATAGGAGAATAAAACTAGAATTCAACTACAACACAATCAAAAGATACAACTCAAAACATTGGAGACCTGATGGACTCCCAGCAGAATTCTATAAAAAATTTAGGGAAGATTCAGTACCAATGGACACCAAATTTTTTTCAAGAAATTGAAAAGAAAGGAAAAATGCCCAACTCGTTTATTGAAGCAAGCATAACTCTAATTCCAAAACCAGACAAAGACCCAACAACAACAACAAAAAAAAGAAAACTACAGGCCAATATCCCTATTATATAGGTGCAAAAGTACTCAACAAAACCCTTGCCAACAGAATACAGCAAATCATAAAGAAGATTATACATCATGACCAAGTGGGCTTCATCCAAAACATGCAGGGATGTTTCAACATACAAAAATCAATAAATGTAATATACCACATTAACAGATGCAAAGATTAAAATGATACGATTATCTCAACAGATGCAGAAAACGCCTTTGACAAAATCAAGCACTCATTTTTTTCCATCACCCATGTATCATAATGACTCTGAAAAAAATAGGAACAGGGCACCCTACTTCAACATGATTCAAGCTATTTATAACAACCCCTCAGCCAATATAATCCTAAATGGAGAAAGACTGAAATTCAGAAACAAGACAAGGATGCCCACTGTCACCCTTACTATTTAACACAGTGCTTGAAATTCTGGCAAGAGCCATCAGGCAAGACCAAGGAATAAAAAAAAAAAAATTTGTATTGGAAGAGAAGAAGGAAAGCTATCCCTGTTTGCAGATGACATGATACTCTACATAGAAGACCCAAAAAATTCCACCTAGACTCTTAGAACTAATAAATTCAGCAAAGTAGCAGGTTACAAAATGAATACCCCCAAATCAATAGCATTCCTGTACACCAATAATGAGTTCAAAGAGAGAAAAATCAAGAAAACAAGTCCCTTTACATTAGCAACAAAAAAATACTTAGAAGAAAAACCTCACCAAAGAGGTGAACGACATATACAAAGAAAACTGCAAAGCCCTAAAGAAAGAGATCGAAGAGGACTTTAGAAAATGGAAAGACATCCCATGTTCCTGGATAGGAAGAACTAACATTGTCAAAATGGCCACACTCCCAAAGCTGCTTTATAGATTCAATGCAATACCAATCAAAATACCAAGTACATTCTTCACAGAACTAGAAAAAACAACCTTCAAATTTACGTGAAACCAGAAAAGACCTAGAATCTCTAAAGCACCTCTGAGTAACAAAGGCAAAGCTGGAGGAATCATAATCCCAGACTTCAAAAAATACTACAAAGCAACAGTAATTAAATCTACCTGATACTTGTATAAGAACAAACAAGTGGACCAGTGGAACAGAATTGAGGACACTGAAACAAACCCAAACACCCTTAGTCACCTGATCTTCAACAAAGAGGCCAAAACAATCTACTGGAGAAAAGAGAGGATCTTCAACAAATGGTGCTAAGAAAACTGGATCTACAGACATGCAGGAGAATAAAACTAGTTCTATATCTGTATCCACACACTAAAAGCAGATCAAAATGGATCAAAGAACTGGACATCAAAACAGAAACCCTGAGTTTACTGGAAGACAGAATAGGTAAAACCCTAGAAGACCCAGGGACAGAAAGGATTTTCTGAACCGATCTCCAACTATACAAGAAATCTCAGCAAGAATCAACAAATGGGACCACATTAAATTGAAAGGAATTTGCACAGTAAAAGAAACAGTCACCAAGCCAAAGAGACAACCCACAGAGTGGGGAAAGATATTCACCAGTAACACTTCAGACAAAGGATTAATATCTAGAATATACAAAGAACTAAAAAGCATAAAACCCTCTAAAATAAATGATCTAATCAAGAAGTGGGCAGCTGAAATGAAACTTCTCAGAAGAAGAAGTAAACATGGCCAACAAGCATATGAAAAAGTGTTCTGCATCTTTGGCCATCAGAGAAATGCAAATAAAAACAACACTGAGTTTTCACCTCACTCCAGTGAGAATGTCTTACATCAAGAACTCAAAAAACAATAATTATTGGCAAGGATGTGGAAAAAAAAATGGACTCCACTACTGGTGGGAATGCAATCTGGTGCAACCATTATGGAAAGCAGTCTGGAGGTTCCTTAGAAAGCTGAGAATGGACATTCCATTTGATCCAGCTACTGCCCTACTGGGCATATTCCCAAAAGAAATAAAGTCAACATATCAAAAAAGACACATGCATATCCATGTTCTTAGCAGCACAATTCATAATAGCCAAGTCCTGGAAGCAACCTACCTGCCCATCCATACAGGAATGGTTAAAGAAGATGTAGTGCCTCTACAGAGTGGAATACTATGCAGCCACAAAGATAGATATGAAGCATTTGAACAAAAATTGGGCCACCTAGAGTCAATAATGCTCAATAAAATGGACCGAGCACAGAAGACTGACTATAGATTGGTGTCTCTCTTACGAAATGCACAAAAATTATAACATAAAAAGGCTCAAGGGGCTGGAAGAATGGCTCAGTGGTTAAAGCACTTGCCTAGCAAGTGCTAAGTACCTGAATTTGATTCCCCAGCACCACATGAGATGGGCATGGAGGCACACACCTGTAATCCCAGCACTGAAGAGGCTGAAACAGGAGGATTGCCGTGAGTCCAAGGCCAGCCTGGGCTCCATAGTAAGCTGAGGAC
Source organism: Ctenodactylus gundi (assembly GCA_004027205.1). Lineage (NCBI taxonomy): Eukaryota > Metazoa > Chordata > Mammalia > Rodentia > Ctenodactylidae > Ctenodactylus > Ctenodactylus gundi. The sequence continues at coordinate 2,013 of PVKB01007024.1, read as the reverse complement.
CAGCCAGGGCTACAGAGTGAGACCCTGTCTCAAAAAAAGGGGGTTCAAACATGAATGGCAGTGTAGAAAAGAGAGTCAGAAGTCAGATTGGAAAGGGATGAACCTCTGAAAAGGGGGTGGATATAGATACTCATTGATTCCCCAAACCCCATGTTTCTAATATGTTACAGAATTTGGAATTCATGTGTTTATAAAAAGGTTAAATTTTATGTCTTGTGAATTTTTACCAAAAACAGAACAACAACAAAAAAAAGTAAAAGAGAAATGGGAGAAAGTGAGAAAATAGACTTTGTGGAAAAGGAAAGTGGATGTGGGAAGTAAGGAGGTAGGAAAAGGAAAGGAAGTAAACATGATCAAGATGCGATATGCAAATAAAAGAGAATACATTGAAGTATTTAAGAGTAAAAAAAGAGAAGAGTGTAATGTGTCACTGCTTATAAATATGTGTACATATATGCTTAAATACACTTTTTTTGAGACAGAGTGTCGCTCTGTAGTCCAGGCTGGTCCTGAACACACAGTAATCTTCCTGCCTCAGCCTCCCAAGTGTTGGGATTACAGGTATGTGATAACATCCCTAGTTTATGTGGTGCTGGGGAATTGAACTCAAAGCCTTGTGCTTGCTAAGCAAATGCATTGACCACTGAGTGACATCCTCAGTCCCTTAAATACATCTTACAAGACCAATATTCTTTAATTCTACTAGTGAAACATTGTACAATTTTTAGCCAGGTTCCATATATACTAGACATAATTGAATAATTGTATATAATTATATTTAGTTTGAAATTATGGAAATACAGCTGATATAGAGATAAAATACATATAAAAATATTAAAAATAAACATTTTTTATTTAATTAAAAATTGAGGCAAGATCTCCCTCTGTAGTCCAGGCTATTCATGAACTCAGTATGTAGCCCAGGCTGGCTTCAAACTCACAGCAATCCTGCTTCAGAATCTCCTGCTGGGATTACGCACATGCGGCACCACATCTATCTTATCTTATGTGGTGCTGGGGAATCAAACCCGGAGTCTTGTGCTTACTAGGCAAGTGCTCTCACTGCTGTGCTATGCACGCAGCCCAGTGAATGGGATCCTCCTGTCTCAGTCTCCCAGAGTGCTGGAATTACAGGCCAGGGGCTCAAAGCCCAGCTGACTTTTCCAATAAGAACAGAAAAACATCGTGAATAGAAAATGGGAAGAAAATAGCAAATAATGGAAGGCTATTTAAGAGAAGGACTCTCTTATCCATGTTCAGTGATAAAACCCCGACTGGATCACGCACTCGCGCGGACACATACACGCACACTTACTCTCCACTGAATGCAAGCACACAGATATGCAAGTGGGCATGTGTTGCTCTGTGTGAGCATGGTATGCAAGTATGCAGCGATGGACACCACCTGTTGATGATTTGAGCCCAGTATCTACTTCCCAGGGAGCATCCCTGTGCTAGTACACCTGTTTTCCAACGTTAGCGTGCATCAGAATCCCCAGACTCTCCTGAAGACAGCTCACAGGACCCCAGCTGCACAGGTTTCCCTTCAGAAGGTCTGGGCTGGGGTCCCAGAATGCGAATTTCCAAGTTCCTCAGTGGTGCGGCTGTGGCAGCTGAAGGAACCCACTTACAGGACCAGTGGCCTAGTGTCAGGATCACCAAATGGAGGACACCTGGAGGCTGGAGGATGCATGAGCCCCAGGACCTCCTGGCTGTGTGGCGAGATATGTTCTCCAGGCCTTTAGACCTGCTCCCCTGAAATTGGGACTCCTCAACCTGCCCAGGGCAAGTACTGGACCTTCACTTGGAGTAAATGAATGAGAACTCACAAATCCCAGTGGAGTCAAATGCAATTGGAGAGCTGGCAGTTTACACCTCAGAATGATTTCAGATTCAAGGAAATGAAATTAAAGTAGCCAAGAGCAGCTCTCCAGCAGGGCGGACAGTAGGCAGCCTGTTTTCCAGAAACTTTCCATGTGCCTTGGCCTTCCGCCGCCGCAACGCACCCCCCCC
>PVKB01007023.1:0-45720 GCA_004027205.1 Ctenodactylus gundi | reverse complement strand
TATAATATATAGTATATTATATTTAATATATATTTGATATATAATATTATACAATAAATAAATATGTAATACAGTCTACAGACAAGTATTTTGTCTGTAGACTATACATAGTTCCATAATATATATAATATTTTATATTATATATACAGTTCCATTATATATAATATTTTATATTATATATACAGTTCCATTATATATAATATTTTGTCTGTAGACTATATACAGTTCCATAATATATATATTTTATATTACATATACAGTTCCATAATATATATAATATTTTGTCTGTAGACTATATACAGTTCCATAATATATTCCCCTTTCACCAAAGACTGGAGGAAATTAGGAAACTAACAGAAGGTTGGTCATTGAGAAGACCTCCAAAATTAATAGCGGAATAAATTAAAAATAGACATAAATTCTAAAACCTGAGCAAACTAAGGAAATCCCAAGGGAATAAAGAGTCTAATAAGAGACTCTGTATAATAGAGATAGGATCCATTGACATTACCTGAGCTACAATCAACTTCAATAGAACCATGGGAAAATGAGGCAATAAATCACTTTCAAAAAAGGTCTTGATAGTCCAGAAGATGATGCCAGGGATGTTTAAGAAGCAGAACCTACAGAAAATGAAGTGTAGAAAACAAAACAAAGCAAACAAACAAAAAACCCAAGTAGACCTAATGGCCAAAAATCTCAAGTAAGATATACAAGGAATACACAGGAAGCTCAAAGTGGATATAATCAAAGAAAAAATAATGATAAGGATAGTAAGTTAAAGGATTATAAAGAAGAAACAGATAAGGAAGACAACGAAAGAAATGAAGTAAACTTTCAGCAGAAATATAAAAAGAATGAAAGATGAACTACTAGATATGAAAAACTCATAGTGCACACCTGTAATCCTAGCACTCCGGAGACTGAGGCAGGAGGATTGCTATGAGTTTGAGGCTAGTTAGGACTACATAGTAAACCCAGGACCAGGCTGGACTTCAGAGTGAGACCCTGTGTCAAAAAACAAAACAAAACAAAAAGCTAACTTGAATACTTCAAGGATTGATTATCTGATCTTGAAGATAAGGTGGATAAATTAGATCATATAGTCAATGAGGACCAACAAACAAAAAGACAAGAAAGAAACTGGTTGCAACAGTTAATAGATATCTCAAAGAGAAACAACTTCAAAATTATGGGCCTGCAGGAGAAAACAGTGGACAGAACAAAAGGTTTAAAGGACATGTTCAAGAAATTATGGAATAAAATTTCCCAAATCGAGGAAAAGAAATGAATATTGAGCTGCTGCAGGCATACAGAACACAAAATAACCTTGACCTAAAGAGAACCTCTCCATGACACATCATAAATAAAATCCTAAAGAATCAACACAAAGAGAAAATACTAAAATCTGTATGATAAAACAGAAAGTAACTTACAAAGACAAGCCCATCAGGATAACTACAGACATCTCAACTGAGACCCTACAGTCCTGGAGATCTCGGAGTGGCATCATCCAAGGGCAAAGAAAGCATAAATGCCAATCCAGAGTGTTATATCCAATAAAATTATTCTTCAAAATAAAGAGAGAAGTTAAGATTTTTCATGACAAAGAAAATCTAAAAAAAATTCATGAACACCAAACCAGCATTGTAGAAAGTATTTGAAGAAATTTTAGACAGAGATGTGGGAATAAAAGCACTCCAGAGAAAAGGAAACAACAGAAAGAGAATAATGAACTGACAAGAGTATAGCTCAAATAATCAAGACTGAAGCCTCACAATGATGGCAGGATGTAGCAAATACACCACTATAGTAACACTGAATGCTGATGGTCTCAACTCACTGTCAAAAGATACAAAATGACTGACTGGATGAGAAACAAAAACCCACGTTTTGTTGCTTTCTAGACACATACTTTACTGGTTAGGAAACACACAAACTAAAAATAAAAGGATAGAAATCAATACTCCATGCAGCTGGACCCAGAAAACAAGCAGGAGCAGCTCTATCTTTCTCAGACACAGCAGATTTCAAGCCAAAACAGATCAGGAAAGATAAAGATTGACAGTGTATACTATTTAAGGAAATTGTTAAACAAGAAAAAATGACAATTATCAATATATACACTACCAACATCACGGTACCCTATTTTGTAAAACAAGGATTACTGGAATTGAAAGGCCAAATAGGCCCCAATGCAATTGCAGTAGGAGACTTCAATACTCACTATTAAAGATAAATAGATCAACTAGACAGAAGAACAACAATGAAGTATTACAGTTAAACCACGCTCCAGAAAAAAAAAATGTACTTACTGGATATCTACAGACTATTCTTCCCAACATCAACAAAATACATACTTCTGGCAGTAGCACATGAGACATTTTCCAAAATTGACAATATTATAGGCCATAGGACATATTTAAATAAATACAAAGGACTCAAAACAATTCCCTGTTTACTTTCAAATCATAATGGAATAAAATTGGAAATCAACAGTAAAAGAAACTACAGAAATTATACAAATACATGGAAACTAAATAACACTATTGAACAGTGGGTCACAGGAGAAGACAGGGAAGAAATAAAAAATTTCCTAGAGTTAAATGATGAAGGAAGCACATCGTATTAGAACCTGTGGGGCACAATAAAAGCAGTTCTAAGAGGGAAATCCATAGCTATAAACTCACACATCAAGAAAAGAACAATTCCAAATAAATAACTCAATGACACACCTATTTAATGATATACCTTTAGAGAATCAAGAATTAAATCAAAAAGTAGCAGAAGAAATAAAGATCAGAGCAGAATTAATAAAATTGAAACTAAAAAATCAATAAATCAAAAATCTGGTTCTTCAAAAGAATAAACAAAACTAACAAACCTCTAGCTAAACTAACCAAAAGAAAGAAAGAAAAAAATCAAAGCAATTAGAAATGAAAAAGGTGAAATCACAATGGACACCACTGAAATTCAGAAAATTATAAGGAACTACTTTGGGGACTTACACTCAAATTGAAAAACTTAGAAGGAATGGATAAATTTCAAAACACAATACAAAATATCAAAACTAAATTAAGAAAACAAAAAAATCCTGAGTAGGCCCATAACAAGCACAGAAATTGAGGCAAAAGTAAAATCTCTACCAACAAAAAATAAAACAGGACTGGACAGCTTCACAGAAGAATTTTACCTGTACTTCAGGAAAAAGCTAGCACTAATGCTTCTCAAACTGTTCCATGAAATGGAAAAAGAAGGAATATTGCCAAACTCATTTTTGGAAGCTAGTGTTACCCTGCCATTAAATTCAGACAAAGATTTACAAGGAGGGAAAACTATATACCAACCTCTTTAATGAATATAGATACAAAAATTTATAATAAGATACTAGTAAGTAGAATCCAGCAAATTATTAAAAAGATCACACTATGATCAAGTTGACCTCTTTCTGGGATGCAAGGTTAGCTTAACATAGGTAAGTCAATTAATGTAATACACCACATTAATAAAAGCAAGAACAAAAGCCATATGATCATCTCAATAGATGCACAAAAAGTCTGACAAAATTCAACATCCTTTCGTAATTTAAAAAAAAGAATAAAATAGGTATAGAAGAGTCTTACCTCAACATTATACAAGCCGTGTGCCCAAACCTATTGCAAATATCATAGTAAAGGGGGAGAAATTGGAAGCATTTCTCTTTAAAGGATACATGAGTCTCTGCTATATATTACTTGTGATTTAACATACATGTTTATAGCAGCACAACTAACAAAAGCTAAATTGTGGAAGACACCCAAATATCCATTTACAAAGCAATGGATACAAAAAATGTGGTGTATGCACTCAATAGAGCACTACTCGTCTATAAATACAGACAGATTTGAGTCTTTTGTAAGTAAATAGATGCAACCTGAGGCCATCATCCTTAGTGAACTGAGTCAAACTCAAAAGATTACATATCATATGGTTTCTCTAACATGAGAATCCCAGAGTACAGGCATTTCATAGAACCAAATGGGTGCAATAGATAGGATGAGGGAGAGAGGAAGGGATTGTAATATTGATGTAATATATATGCACACAGAATACTCAACGTAACAATTGTGTATCATATATAACTATATAACTAATAAAAATGGGAAAGAAGAGAGAAGTCATCTTATATCTGGAGATCTCAGATTTTATTAGAAATATGTTTGTAGATAAAATAGAAAAACAATTCTACATATTCCCAAGAAATTTTTGAAAAACGATTGAGAAGCAAATTAAAAACAACAAGGAAAATATGCTTCTTTTTATACTCTACAGTGAGCTGTGTCTCCGACCAAAAGATTTAATTCAGCAGGTAAAGAAGTTGAGGAGCTAGAAGCCTAAATGTCCAGCAAGGTACACACACACACGTCATGCCACCCACAGCCCCAGCTTGGCTCTGGACTGTCACCCAAAGGCCCACAGGTTAGAAGCTTGGTCTCCGGATTAGTGCTGTTGGGAGGCAGAAGAAACTCTAAGAGGCAGGATCTGGTTGGCTGTCTTAGATCACTGGAGACACACTCCCAAAGGATGTTGTAAGACCCTGGTGCCTTCCTTTTTATTTCTGTTTTACCTTTCTGCTTTAAGGCAAATGATTTCCCTCTGCCACAGCTTCTGCTGTGGTGCTGCCTCCCTACAGGCCCAGAACCTGTTGCCACATGGCCTACAGCCTTGGAAGCTCTGAGACACAAGGAGCTTGTTCTCTTGTCTCTCAGAGATCACACACACAGACACACACACACACACACACACACACACACACACACACACCAGCAACTTTATTGCATGATATCAAGAAAAATGATTTAGTTTCTTTTTAAAAGTTATTTTTAACTAGATAACTATGTCCACGTGACTCCAAAAAATGCTCCTTGTCATGGTTTGGATCTGAAACGTCCTCCAAACACCTCGTGTATTTGGACACGTGGATTATCTACAGATTCCTCATGTGGGTAGAAGGTGGGCTGGATAGAAGGAGCAGAAGATTGAGGGTGAGGGAGATTACTGGGGATGTGGCCTGGAGGAATGCACGCTATCCCAGCTGTTCTCAAGCCCAGGTCTGTCCTCCCCCCACCGCCCCCCCATGCTGTGAGCAGCTGCTCTCTGCCTGACCCTTCTGCCATCGTCACCCGATTATGCATGGACAGAGACCTTCTGAAACTGTGAACTAAAATAAACACTTCCTCCCTTAAATTGTGGTATTGCATCCCAGCAAAGAAAAAATAACTAAGACACACTGTTTGCAACCCATTGCTGAAATAAATACATAAACAAAATTCTAAACCTAATACTAATTGTACTTTTTTTACACTGCCCCCCCCCCATTTTATTGATATGCATAAGTACAATACATAAAGTTTACATTGATCTTGAGTATTTTGTGCACATATATTTCTTGCCAAAGTTACAAATCCTTCCTTTCTCTCTTTTTGACTCTCCCCCCAGCTCCCCTCCAGTTCCTGTTACTACCCATATTAAGTTCTATTAAATAATTGTGATCTGGATTTCTCATATCAGAGAGACCATTTGATATTTCACCTTCTGCGTCTGACTCACTTCAGTAAGCATGATGGTCTCATGTTGCCTCCATTTACCTACAAAAGCCTCCAACCTATCTGACTTTATAGATGAGTAGGATTCCATTGTGTATGAATACCACAATTTATGTGGAATTTATGCATTCCATTGGCCTGTTGATGGATATTTTGATGTATTCCACATTTTAACTATTGTTAGTTGTGCTGCTATGAATATGGTTACATGTGTATCTCTATTATGTGTTGTTTTTAATTCTTTTGGGAAAATTCCAAGAAGAGGTATCACTGGATTGAAGGCGATATTTATTTCCAGGCTTTTGAGAGACTTCTGAACTGCTTTCTATAGTGGTTGTACCCGTTTACATTCCCTCTAGCAGTGCAGGAGGGTTCCTTTTCCCCAAAGCCTCACCAGCACTGATTGCTGTTTGTGTTCTTGATATATGCCAATCTTTACTGATGTACTGATTTGCATTTTTCTAATGACTAAGGATGTTCAACATCTTTTCATGTATGTATTGGCCATCTGAACTTCTTCATCTGAGAACTGCCTATTTGTTTCTTTTGCCCATTTTTCAATAGGGTCCTTGAATTTGAGGGCCTTCCTTAACTTCAGTTCCGTGTATATTCTGGTTGTGAGCCTCCTATCTGAGGTGTTGGAGGTGACTATTTTTTCCCAGTCTGTCAGTTCTCTTTTTATACTGTTGATAATTTCCTTTGCTGTCCAGAAATTTTTTATTTTGACATAATCCCATTTGTTAATTCTAGGGGCTATTTATTTTGCTTTTGGTGTCTTATTGCAAAAGTCTTTGCCTACACCTATATCTATTAGGTATTTGTCTAATTTGTCTTCCAGAAGGTTAAATGTTTCAGTTTTAATATGTAGGTCTTTGATCCACTTTGATTTGATATTGGTGCATGGTGACAGCTGTGTGTCAATATTCATTCTTCTGCATGTGGATGTCCAATTTTCACAACACCTTCCTTTTTCCAGTGTATGCTTTTGGCTCCTTTATCAAAGATTAGGTATCTGAGGGTATTTGAGTTTATCTCTGCATCCTCAATTCTGTTCCAGTGGTCTACCTGTCTGTTTCTGTGCCAGTACCATGTTGTTTTTACAACTGTTGCCTTATAGTACAACTTGATTTCTGGAATTGTAATGCCTCCTGCCTTAGTCTTGTTATTTAAGATTACTTTGGCTATTCTAGGACTCCTTCAATTCCTTTGAATTTAAGGATTGTTTTATCAAGTTCTTTGAAAAAATTGTTGGTATTTTGATTGGAATTGCATTAAAACTGTATATCAGTTCGGCAGTACAGTCATTTTGACCATATTGATTCTGCCTATCTAAAAACAGGGGATATCGTTCTGTTTTCTGATGTCATCTACAACTTCTTTCTTCAGTATAATGTAGTTTTATTTGTATAGGTTCTTCCTTGGTTAGGTATATTCCTAGGAATTTAATTTTTCTGCTGGGCTATTGAGGATGGGATTATTCTTCTGAGTTCTTTCTCAAGGAGTTCATTGTTGGTGTAGAGAAAAGCTATTGATTTTTAAGTATTGATTTTGTAGCCTGCAATTTGGATGAATTGGTTTGTTATTTTCCACTACTATTTCATAGTGGAGTTTTGGGGTCTTCTATGTAGATAATCACATCATCTGCAGAAAGGATAGTTTGACCTCCTCCTTTCCAATGCAAATTCCCTTTAATTTCATTTTCTTGCCTGATTGCTGTGGCAAGTGTTTCAAGAACCATGTTGAATATGAGTGGTGAGGGTGGATAGTATTGTCTTGTTCCTGATTTGAGATGAAATACTTTCAATTTTTTTCCATTTACTATGATATTTGTGAAAAGTTTGGCATACATGGCTACTATGAATTTGAGATAAGGCCTTTCTATACCTATTTTTCTCAGTTTTTATCATGAAAGGTGTTGATTTTATCAAAGGCCTTTTCTGCATCGGTTGAGATGATCATGTGATTTTTGGTTTTGCTTTTATTGATGTGGTATATTACATCAATTGACTTAATGTGTGTTGAATCAGCCTTGTATCCCAGGAATGAAGCCCATGCGACCATGGTATATGATCTTTATGATTACTTGCTGGATTCTATTTGCCAGAATCTTATTAAGAATTTTTGCATCTATATTCATTGAGGAGATTTGTCTATAATTTTCTTTCCTGGTTAAGTCTTTGTCTGGTTTTGGGACTAAAGTGATGCTAACCTCATGAAATGAGTTTGGTAGTATTCCTTCTAACTTCATGGAACAGTTTCAGAAGAATTTGAGTTAGTTCTTCCCTGAAATACTGAAAAAGTTCTGTTTTGAATCCTTCTGGTCCCAGGCTTTTATTTGCAGGTAGAGCTTTTTTTACTGCTTCAATTTCTGTGTGTGTAATGGGGTTGTCCAATAATTTTATGTCTTCTTCATTCAGTTTTAGTATTTGTACGTGTCTAGGAAGTCATCCATTTCTTCCCAATTCTCTAACTTGTTAGAATACAGGTGATCAAAATAATTTCTCATAATATACTGAATTTCTGCAGAGTGACTTTTACCCTTTTCATTTCCAAGTGCATCAATTTGTGCTTTTTCTTTTCTTCTTTTGGTGAGTTTAGCTATAGGTTTGTCTATCTTGTTTATTCTTTTGAAGAACCAGCTCTTTGACTCATAAATCTTTTTAATTGTTTTCAGATTTCAATGTCATTAATTTCAGATCTGCTCTTTATAATTTCTTTTCTTCTACTGCTTTTTTGGCTTAGATTGTTCTCGTTTCTCTAGGTCCTTAAGGTGCATCATTAACATGTTCATTTGTGACTATTCTGTTCCTTGGGTGTGTGCATTTATGGCTATGAATTTCCCTCTTAGTACTGCTTTCATTGTGTCCCATGTACTTCTGTTATCATTTAACTCTATGAAGTTTTTGATTTCTTCTGTGATCCATGATTTGGTCAGAGGTAAGTTGTTTAGTCTCCATGCATTTGTGTATTTTCTTCTGTTTCTTTTGCTGCTAAGTTCCAGTTTTATTCCACTATTATCTGAAAGTATACAAGGAATTATTTCTATTCTTTTTTATTTATTTAAGCTTGACTTATGACCTAGAGTATGTCTATTTTAGAAAATGTTTCATGTGTTGCTGAGAAGAACGTGTATTCTGCTGATGTTGGGTGGAAAACTCTGTAAACATCTGGTAGGTCCAAGTTTTCTATAGTGTCATTTAACTGTTGTATATTTTTGTGGATTTTCTGTCTTGTTGATCTATCTATCTGTGGTAGTGGAGTATTAAAATCCCATACTATAATTACATTGGGGCCTATATGTCCTTTCAGATCTAATAATTTTTGGTTTATGTAATTGGGTGCTCCAGAGTTGGAAGCCTATATACTGATAATTGTGAGTTCTTCCAGGTGTATTGGTCCCTTAAGCAGTACATAGTGACCATCTTTGTCTCTCCTAACCTGTTTTGTCTTGAAATCTGATGACTCTGAGGCTAATATAGCTAGTCCTGCTTGCTTCCTGGGCTCTGTTGCATGAAATCATGGAAAGTTTTATTTTCTTCCTCTAATTTAAAAGATAATTTTGCTGGATGTAACAGTCTGAATTGGCATTTATGTTCTCTTAGTGCTTCGATATCGCTCCATGATCTCCTGGTTTGAGATATCTGCAGTTATCCTGATGGGCTTTATAAGACACCCTCTGTTTTTTTCTTACAACTTTTAATATTCTTTCTGTGCATTAGGTCTCTGGTATTTTAATCATGATGTGTCATGATGAGATTCTCATTTAACCAAAGTTGTTTGGTATTATATGCCTGCAGTAGTTCCACGTTCATTTCTTTCCTTAGATTTGGGAAATTTTCTTCCATAATTTCATTGAACGTGGCCTTTGAGCCTTCTGTTTTGTCCTCAGTTTTCTCCTGCACTCCCGTAATTCTGAGCTTGTTTCTCTTTGAGTCATCATCCATCAGCTGCTGTGACCATTGGCTCTTACAACCATTCTCTTTCTTCCTTTTTTATTTTGCATTCTTTATGGCCTGTGCATTCCAGCTCAACCATTTCATCTTCTAGGTCTGATGTTCTATTCTCAAAATTTTCAAGCTGGTTACTCTTTTTTTCCTGTATGATTTTCACATCCTGAATGTTTATTTTTAATATTTTTATATCTCTGCTGAGTTCTTCTCTAATTTCTTGTATTGCCTTTATTATCTTCTGGATTTATATCATCTTTGTTTTCCTCTAATTTCTTGTCAGTGTTTATTAATAGCATGGCTATGTCCAGGCTTAACTCTTGCATTTCCTGTTTCATTTCTTGTTTCAATTCTATGTATTTCTAGGCCCAGAAATTATCATCATTTTGCCTTTTTTGCCTTTTGGTTCTGCTATTATAGGATCCCTGGTATCATTTTCCGGGGTGTCAGGTCTTTCTGTAGATATATTACCACGTTTCCTTGTGGTTCTGTTAGTGAGTTGAGGCTCTAGTACTATTAATGGGCTGTTTCTTTTTCTGAGATTCTTAAATAGACTGTTTATGCTTTAATTCTTACCTGGCTGTCTCTGGGCACAGGAGGGATGGGGCAGGGAGAGATGAAGACCCAGTCCCACGAGCTATCAGGTACAGGTGGGGCTCTGGTAGGGGCTACCTAGCTTTCTCTGCAATGCAGGAGGAATGGGGCACTGAAAGGCCCAGTCCCAAGGCCCAACTCCATGAGCTCCCTCCCAGGTGCAGGTGGGGCTCTTGCAGCAGCTACATGGCTGTCCTCAATTGTACTTTTAAATTGTCCTTTATTTCATTAAATACAATAAGCTAATCAAATTAACATCATGATTTATAAAAATTTTACTTATTGAGATAAAGACCTCTAAGAGACACATGAGAGAAGCCAAATGATAATAAGTACATACGGTATAGATAGATCTCTTCCTGTAACTTTAGCCATGGCATTTTTTGTACATTCAAGAATCTGGCGCACAGAGTTGACCTGTATCTTCCAAATTGACATGTAAAACCCAACATGACTCCAGTTGTTCTCCTCCAGTCTTTGTCTTTTACGACGCTTTTTTCCTTGGCTATAAGTTTTGCATTTATTCTTTCTTTTCATTGAAATAGGATGATGAAGGATCTTTATTTTAATATCCATAAGCTAGGGCTTGTGTTTTAATTCCACAAAATTAATGTTGGGGATTTTTCATGTTTTAAAATTGTCTCTACTGGTGAGTATATTTTTTAAACAGTCAATTATTTACTATTTATTAAGTTAGACAATGTGCAAATGAAAGACTTCTGGAGTTAAGAAAAGATGACACAAACTTCACAGGCTTGGTACAAGGTATGATCAAAACGAATAGTGAATATTAATTTTTTTTTAAATTTGCTTATAGTAAAAAACACATGGCTATGCATCCTCCACAGAATATGCCGTCTTGCTTTGCACAAACTCATCCATCATTTTTGTCACTTCCTGAAGCTGTTCTGGAAGTCTTATTTTGCGTCTTTGGTTACACTGTCTGGGCGGCTTTGATGTCCTGAATCACATCAAAGCATTTGCCTTTCACAATCATTCTGACTTTGTGGAAGAGGCAAAAGTCACATGGTGCCAGATCTAGTAAATAAGGTAGACAAGGACACATTGGAAAGCTCTTGCGAGTCTGCCTTTATGTTGAGTGGCACTTGGCAGTGGCATTCACCATGAATTTTTTTTCATCACACTTCATTCTGAATCAACTCCAGACATTGAGGCAACAATGACGCACAACTAAAGACCCTCAGGAAAGCTGACCTCCAAAACTGCTTCAGAACGTGGCAACAACAGCGACACAAGGGCGTTTGGAGCAGCAGCAGAAAGGCTTGGAGAGAGCAAACTGCTGCAGCAGGGTAGAGGGAGAGGGGGCAGAAATGTGAACACGAGACCAGTCGGGGACAGCTTCCTGCGGGATGATGGTGCAGCCAGTGTCGAGGGCCCAGGCGCCGAGGATAGGTATCTGTCCCAGTTCCAGATCCGCCTCTCGGCAGCTGCCTTTGGGAATTCCTGTTACTATTAAATGCGCACAGTGTATTTCAAGGGAGCAACATGCAGGTTCTCATTAGAAGCCACCCTGAGAGGTCTACTGAGCATCCTGTGGAGTGACACAACGAGCCACTCACCTGTGAAAACGCCCATCACCCTGCACGGAGGAAGTAGGGCCCTCTTCTTTCCTTCCCTACAGGCTCTCGACACAGTTCAGTTTAGCAGTGTGGACGCGCGGCTTATGCTGAGACCGAGGCTTGCACCTCTGGATTCACATGTAGGCTCCCACTGATGTCGCACTGTCCATCCTTAGACATACTGAACTTCGCAGGGCACAGACTTGGGTCGTCAAAGACCTAGATTCACGTAGTGATTATCTGCGTTACTCTTGACAGGTTTTATTTCTCTGTCCTCCGTTTTCTCATGTACAAATAACTGTAAATAGTAAATGCAACTTGCAAATGTTACTGTGTGGCCTAAATGAAGAAACTGGAAAAAGCGGCAAGTCAGAAGGCAGTCATTGCGACAGCAGACTCACTCCTAAGGGCCTTACGAGCCTCACCTCATGGCAAGCACTGAGCTATTTTAATTATAAGTAATATAACATGACATGGCTACTTTAATAGCCATAACAGTATGGTGGGATATATGCTGTTTTTATTCCCATTGTACACATGAGGAAACTGAGGCTTAGAAGAGCTTGCCAGGTCACCCACAGAAGTGACGGAAGAGTGGCATCTGAACCCTCTTCCCTCATCACTGCTTTCCTCAGATCTTGTGCAAAAACTCCCTTTTCTTTCCTCAGCACCCCTACTTTTCTTCACCCTTTTCCATCCATCTTTCTGTTCTGCTGGCTTCACTGCTTGTGTGGGGAGTCTCCAATTTTTCTGCTTTGACAACACAAGGCCTAGCCTTTTTAAGACAATTTCCACACAACATTCATATAACTGAAACTGTTTGCTTACATTTCTTTGAAGACCTATGTGCAACCCCTGACTGAGGAAGACAAATATAGCGTACTTCTGAGGCAAAGGCTCAAATGTTTGCAGCATTTTTATAGCACAATGATCAACTATTTTCCTAAGTACATGACACATCTTAAAATATATGTGGTAACATCTGCTGCCTCCCTGAGCTGCCAAAAGCGATCTGTTTGAACCAGTGAGTCACTCTTCGCAGATCCTGGATGACATTCTGTCTTTTTGCTCCTCCAGATGCCTCCTGCACTTTGGGAGAGGCAGCGTGCTTCCCACGGGGATGATGTAGCTCTACTCCAACCCCACGGTAAGTTGGACCCTCAGGTAGGCCTGAAGCTCACATGCTGGCCTGAAGAAAAGGTGTCTGACCAGATTTTGCATATGGTCATAGGACACATTGCATATGTTTAACACAAATAAACCCTTCATCTCTGTCTGGGATATCAGTACTTCAATTTCCCTCCCTGTCTCAATGGCAAAGCAGATGAGTGATCTGCAGCCGCAAGCTAGAAGACCACAAACCACTAAGGGCTCTACAAACTAACGCCATTTTTTTTTTAAAAAAAAAGGCATTTAGAATTCCATTATGGAAAGAGCTGATGAGCTAGTCTTCGAGATGGTGACACTGTGCCCGTGATATTTGTGTTAGATCACCATTATTGATTTTTTTGTGAAACTCAATTGTATTTAAATGTCTTTTCTTTTCATTTCAGTAGTTGGAAATTTGTGTTTCTATTTTGACTTGTTTAGATTTCTGCAACTGAAACAGTTACAGTAGCTATGTCTAGCAGTCTCAGAGCCTCTGTCTAGAGGCATTTAATGGTTTCCTTACAAGCATTAAGCCACCCTGTGATTACAGGGATTACCTGAGACCTCCAGGGTTCTTTCAATTCTGTGTAAACATTGCCAGAACATAATTTAATGGTGCTGTTTGTGTGAACTTGGGTTCTCAAAAGCAGCTGGCTTCTATGATGAGCATTAACTTATTTCAGGCTGGTTAAAAATGTGTGCTTGTTAGATGACCAATAGTACAATTGATATGTCCTAACAGGCTGGTTCTAGGTAGATGCGCAGAGGTAGAGCCTGGGTCCAGAAGGAGCTGCAACCCCTGCTCAGGAACCACACCTGACAAATGGCAAAAGCTCTTGAAGTTGGCCAGAATGGTACTGAATTTAAGGGAAAAGTTCTGTCCATCTTTGAAGTAGGAGGTTTCCTGCCATGGCTGTGTTCTCTTTATTAAGGCGAATAAGTGAACTGATTCAGAATAAAAATTTGATTTACAGCTCCACCGCACACCAGCTGCTTGATCCTGAGCAAGTTACTTCTGCCTACTGTGCATAGTTTTCTTGCCAGTAAAATGTGGATAATAATAGTATCAATCACATAAGAGTGTTATAAGGGTTTAAGTATTAATTAAATATGGAGGCATTAAAGTACCTAGATACAGTAAAGATTCAAAAATGTCAAACGGTCAGATGGTTAGTTATAGATATCATGTATGTCAGCTTGCCCAGGCTACAGTCCCACTATTCACACTTACTATAGTGGTGCTGGGTAGGTGGGCTAACATCTACCTCTAGCTAACATTAAGTAGAACAAATTACTGTTGTTCTGAATGTAAAAACTTACCATTTCAAAGATGATAAAAAGACAAGGCAGGGAATAAGGAGAAAATATATGTAAATCACTTACCTGAGAAAATGTTAAGTTAACACATTTATTAACAGATAGTTTTCTGTACAAGTACTTTGGAGGGATGCTCAGTACCATTCGTTCTCAGGGGAATGAAATCACAGCCACATTGAGATATCACTGCATTTCTATTACAAAGGTGCACAAGATTGACAGTGGTGACAGCTTCTGAGAAGCCAAGAAACAGGAAGCGATTGGGGGTGGGAATGAAGAAATACAGACTTTGTGGGGGGGATTGTTCTTTCATCCAGTCAGCTGAAAGTCCTCTAGAGCAAAACCGAAGTCTCCCTGGGAAGACAAGAGTCTGCAGCAGCAGCCCTGGCCCAGGATTTACAACCAGCCAGCTAGCCAGCACTACAGACTTTGGAATTGCCCAGTGAGACCCCTTAATTGCTTTAGCCTCTACAGTTCTTTGATGAGAAGCCGATTTCTGTTATTTGCTGTACCTAAGTTCTTGTTGTCACTATGGGCTCTGAATTAATGAATGCAGAAGTATGAAATATGAGGCTAAATTCTTGAAATCCTCTGCTCATAACATTTACATCAACAGATCAGTACATAACCTTGCATTAAGAGTGTTTCTGACATCTTACTTTGCATATATTTGGCACAAATAATTGCACAATCTTCAGATGATTTTAAGCCAGGAGCTTCCAGAGCCATTTGTGTTGTATAGGTTCATTCGCTGGTGTTTCAGTGAGACCAGCCAGTCTCAGCAGCATTATAAATCTGCTCCTTCTCATAATCTTTCTGTATAAAGCTTGGCGGGTAATTTTTCTTAATTTCCTACAGTCTCCTTGCCTGCGAGTTTGCCATTTTTCATGCTGCACAGCCTTTTGGAAAGTATGAGGCAGCACTCACCAGCTTGTATGGGCAACAAATCTCTTCTTTCTTTTTTGGGGGGGTGGGAGAAATATACTGTACTGCTGACTCATTAACATTAAATTCAATTAATAGCTCTGTAATTCATGCCAGCAGGAATCTTCTGTAACACAAATATCTGCTCCATAAGGCACATTACAACCTTCTCCAGTATCAGAATACCAAGCAGCACTTCAGCACAAGGCTTCGAAGCCGTTTAAACAATGAAATCACAAAAAAGTGGAAAAAAAATTAACTATTCTGTAACATTAGGTTTCAGAAGAGCAAAAGCAATGAGCGGCTCTGCCTCTGTAACTTCTGAAAACATAGCAATGGGGGCGTGACAAGAGTTAAGGTCTTCAGGGGTTCTGTTCACCTGGTTTTCATCCTTAGAAACACTCGTATCTTCTGCTTCAAGAAGGACTTAAGGGACGCCCATCTTCAGATCTTCTAAATGCCCAATCATCATTTAAGATTGAGAATTAAGTAATTTAATGAGAACCATGAGAGAGAAACAAAAAGCACTGGAGATAACAATGTGCATAGAACAAAATTAGTTATCAAATTAACTTACTTTAACATATACATACCTATATATGAGTATATGTATTCCTTCTATTTGCAACACAGATCATAATTTCTTTCACATTCTGTCACAGATTAAAAAAATTGAAAGCTAAATTCCAAGCACAAAAGAAAATCCATGATAAAGACAGTTACGTAAGGCTCTATGAATCAACAACTAAAGTGTGCTCATTAGGGTTAGAGGAATGCCCAGGCCTTAACCTGTGTATCATCTATCCACCCACCTCGCCTTGGATGGTTTTTAGCGTTTGTTTAATTCAAATTATGATAAATTCATTGCCACCATCCCCTGAAAATCCATACTTACGCTCCCGTTAAGTACTTCAATACTTTTGGAGATGAAATCTTACAGGGCAAATCTTTAATGTGTTTTTCCCCACAGACTGCTGCTGAAGATGATCTCAAAATCAATGTGCATTCTCTAGCATAAATAGAAATAGCTATGACTTGCATAATGCAAGCAGTAGCAATACTTGAAAAGCCTATCTGCAAAAAAAGAGTACTTCATATGTGGAAATAAAGTTCATCTCTCTAAAAATTAGTAGCCATGTCTTTTTTCTCTCCAATCTAAAGATTGTTTATATAATTACTGTTACTTTATGCAGCAAAGCAATTATCTGAATCTTCAGTGTCCTCCAAAGGCCCATATGTTGATGATGTGGTTTCCTGCTTAGCCCAATTGTGAGGCGGTACAAATCTTGAGAGGTGATGTGTACTAGAGGGTCATTAGGTCACTGGTGGAGTGCACTTGAAGGGGATCATGAAGCCCTGATCTTGTCTTTCTTTTCATTTCTTGGCCATGAAGTAAGTGCTTTTGCCCCACTACTTGTTCCTGCCATGATGTCCCTGATTATGAACTATGATGAGGACTATGATGGACCTCTAATCCTTCAAGTCAGTAAACTTTTTCTCTTATAAGCAGATCACCTCAGGTATTTGTTAGAGCAACACAGAACTAACATGGGCAGAGATTGTTTTTAAAATGTCAAGAGATATATATTTTTAAAAATGTGATAACTAAAGAATAATAAAGAATAAACATAAGCAGGCCTTCTTGGTCAATTTTTATTTTTATCTGTTAAATAAGCATGCCCTTCTATGAGATTTGATATCTACATAAGCATCCTATGCCCATTCTACCCTCTGATGAACTTTACAACACTGCCTCAGTGTACTTTTCTCCTTGTAATTTCTTTATACTCTTGGTTTTGTTTCAAGTGTTGTAAGATTACAAAAAGGCAAATAATTTATGTTATGAACATGTCAAGCCAAGACTATGACATTTCTTTATCTAATAGAGAAGAGCAAATATGAAAGAAGGAAATGATTCCTGACAGTGATTCCGCAACATTAATTTCACATAAAGTAAACATAGGTAAGTCCTAACACCATCACTTACTAGGTGGCTCTGTGTATAAGGTTTTTAATGCTTTTCATGTATTCCTAGAGTTATTCCTACAACCCTAAAGTTTAGGAATTAGTATTTTTGCCATTATACATTTTAGGAAATTCACCCCAGGTCTGGCATAGGATGAGGATTCAAGCTCTGGCATGAATGAGTCTGTGCTCTTAGCTCTGTCTCCTGCCTGCTTCATAGGTTCATTAGTTAGGGCTCTTAGAAAAATAGAATCAGTGGGAAATGTTGATATATATTTTTAATATTCCTATTATATGTACTTCATATAAATATGTACACAGATTTATTAGAGCAGCTTATACAATCAAAAGCGGCCATATGCACAGCGCAGAGTTGTATCCTGAGTAGCTTCTCAGGCATAAGGCCAGAAGAGCATGAGCCCACAATCCAAGGTCTGTAAACTCACCGGAAAGAGTCTGTGCTGAATACAGGTGTCTAGACGTAATGGTGAAGACCCAGAAGAGTGCAGCCTTTCTTCTTCCTCCCCTTTCTATTCAGTTCTAGCTATCAGTCTGTTGGTTTATACCACTCACATCCAGGGTGGGCCTTCTGCCATCATCCAAACACACACCAAAAACTCAGCCCTACTGATCAGCTGTGTGTTTCTCAATCCATTACAAGTTGACATAGCATGATCAAGGGGCACAGCTTCTGTAAGAAGGAGAAATGTAAACATGTGCAAAATGAATGTTATAGCTCTTGACCTTCAGTCAGGACCAAGTCCAGGGCAGCTATGCTGGTCACTATGATGGCTGTGCAGTTGAAAATAACTGTCATAAATCACAATACTCTTCAGGAGATTATAAAACAATTTTTGCACTTATTTTTCTATCTATAATTCCATTTTCTTTCTAATGAAAAAAATATCAGTCTAAATTCTTTGAGACTACAAAAATTTGCTGCTTGGTCCAGGATTATAGTCTCATAAGGAACTATCAATATATCTCCTGAGTTTTTACAATATAAAGATAAACTGAGTTGAGTGTATTACAGTTAGAGCTTTTCAGTAGGCCACATTAAAAAGAAGAAAGGAGGAAGGGAGAGACAGACAGATGAAGAGCAGAGATCAAGAACAAAGCTTTAACTTGAACTTGGGGAAAAATAAAAAGCTACCTTGAAATCACTGCTCTTAACCAGAGATTGAGAATTCCATATGGCGACTGTGACGCTTAAATATTCTACTAAGAAGCTATTTTGACAGTCACTGGACTGAATATCAACTGTAAATGCCTACATTCTGATAGCACCTCTTTCAATAGATGCTCCTGGATATACACTAGAAAGTAGATGCCTAAATGTTATAGTCTCAGCTGAGAAAAAGTGTTTATCTTTTATTAGAAGAAATTCATATGGGCACTGAAAAATTGCTAAGCACCAGGACCAACCAACATTAAGCAAAATGAGCCAAGAACACTAGTGACTAAATGCTCTACCTAATGCTACCCATAGGTGAAATAAATCTTGTCTCCTTAACATGTGATTTATTTGAAGGAAGCTTTTAGTGCAAATTTCTGAATGAAGTCAAGAGAGATTTTATTGAAATGAACCATTTCAGTGTTGAGTTCAGTTCAAATAAGCTTTCAAATGAACTAATCAACAAAATTTATGTTTTACTGCATACCATGGGAACTCACTTAGAAGGAATAGCAACACACACATATACAATTGTGTGTGTATACATATGGTGTGTGTGTTTATATATAAATATATACATATATGATTTAGACTTAGTGTAAAAAAATTAAGAGTACAACTTGCATAAATAACTAAGCCAAAGAGTAAAAGAGGTGGGATTATGACTCTTTAGGACAAAAGGCCTCCTGCCAATGACAACACTAAAGGAAGGTGGCATATAATTATCAAAAGTAGCAATATTTGTCTAATACAATGTTTTAATCTAAATGTTCTAATGATTTTTTCAATTTTTCCCAGTTTCATTAACATATATATATATATATATATATATATATATATATATATATAATATGATACACAATAGTTACAATGAGCTTGAGTGTTTCATGGACATGTATATCACATTAATACTACAACTCTTTCCCATTTTTGGCCCTCCCACACCCTGCTGGTCATGCTTAACTCCCACTGTCACACCCATTTGATTCGATAGAATACCTGTATTCTGAGTTTCCAGATCAGAGAAACTATGCAATATCTAGCATATTTAATCTTCTGCATCTGACTCACTTCACCATTCAAATCACTACTCTCTAGCTCAGCTTCCTACCCCTAGGATGGGCTGTAGTGTCTAGTGACATTTATATTAAAATAAGTTTATACTAAAATGTATAGGTAAATAAATAAAAGTTGGCTTATTTCTGCTCCCTTTGATATTTCTGCTTCTCCTTTGATAAAATTAGGTTATCTTGGCAGGCTCCCTATTGAATATTTCCTCTCCTGTCTTAGGATATTTGCCTGGGTACCAGTAACCACCCAACTCCTCTCCAAGGCCTTCATATTCTCTAGGAATATCTCCTATTCTGAGTACTAATTGTTAGTAAACCCATGGGCACTTCATTATATTTAAAAATAAATATGAAAAGTTCATATGCAGGTGACTAAAAACTGGGAAGATCAGAGAGGATAGAGGTATCTGACTATTGAATTCAAATGGAAGGATGCATTATAAGATGGTGATTAATTGTATTTTTTTTTTTGAAACAGGGTCTCCCTCTGTGGCCCAGGCTGGTCCTGAGCTCACTGTGGAGCCTAGGCTGGCCTTGAATTCACAGCAATCCTCCTGCCATCTCCCAAGTGCTGGGATTACAGGCATGTGCCAACATGCCTGGCTTATGTGGTGCTGGAGAATCGAATTCAAGTACTTAGAGCTTGATTTAGCACTTGTTAGGCAAGTGCTTTAACAGCTAAGCCATCCCTCCAGCCCCAAAGATGGTTTTTTAAAAATAAGATAGTGTAGGGGGTTGGAGGAATGGCACAGCAGTTAAAGCGCTTGCCTAACAGGCACACAGCCCTGAGTTCGGTTCCCCAGCACCACATAAACTGGGTGTGGTGGTACACATCTGTAATCCCAGCAGTAGGGAGGCTGAGGAAGGAGGCTTTCTGTGAGTCCAAGGTCAGCCTGGGATACAGAGTGAGTTCAGGACCAGCCTGGGCTACAGAGCAAGACACCGTCTCTAAAAAATTAGTTAGTGTAAAGTAACAAGGTTATACTACAATCCAAAAGGTGACAAACTCCCCAAAAGAGAAATGGAATGCCCAAAGTCATTTGCTTTTAGCAACATAGGAGACAAAGAGATCCACCAACATAAAAGTAAAATAGAAAAAGCTAGGTGAAACTAACAAATTCTTAAAACCTGACTATGGACTAGCCTGTCAGTTTGGATTCTCTGCGTGCCCCAGACAATTTATTTAGAATCTGTTCATTCACCAGGTTTTTTGCAAGATCTTCAGTCAGATGGGTCAGAAAGGGTCCCTGGAAGAGTTCTCTTCCCTTGAACACAGCCATTAAAGCCCATCTCATACAAAGCAAAATCTGGAAGCTTCTGGGAGCCAGGAGCAGAAACTTTTCTGCCCCTGTTCTCAGAAGAAGTCACACTGTGTTAAAAGGTATCTGCAGCTAAGGGAGAAATGGGAAAACTGCTAACCTGATACGAAAGAATTTCCTCCTTCCAGAGAAGAAAGAGGGGATCCGAGAGGAACAGGAAGAGGCCTGGGTTGCGTAGGAAGTGTGGGAGTACCCAAGTTCTTCTGGACACACGTACCAATGTGTTAGTGAAACCTAATATTCTGCATAACTTCTATGTACTGATAATTTTTAATATTTAAAAAAGAGAGTCCTCTTCAAGGATGTCCTCATTCACCTAAGGCACACTGCGGCTGCGTTTGAGGGAGCACGAAGCATAGTGAAACCAGAAGGCTCAGGCACTCAGAAATCAAGTAACAGGCAAAGAAGCCCACTGACACTCACGATGGCCTCCATCGAACAACAAGCATCAGCAATCTACGCCTCCGGTACGCACGGCCTCTGACAGCTAGGAACAGGGCAGGCGTGCTGGCATATGTGGCAGGGCCAGTCACATGGTAGGCAGAGTCGCAAGAGGCGCCCCTGGAGGAGCTGAGCTTGCAGATAGATGGTCCGTGGAGGAGGCAGCAGCACCACAGACCCAGCTCATCATCTGATAACCACAAAAGGTCTAACAAAAGAAGCAACTTGCCCAGCCCAGCGGTGTGTGAGCCAGCTCTGCTACAAGGGCACACCTCAGCGGGGGCTGTGGCCAGCTTTGCTTCAATGACACACTTCACACAGACTTCCGAAGCAGAGAGAAAGTTACTTAGTTCACTTTTCAGAGGCTCAGTGGGCTACCAGCCAAGGGCATGCCTGGTGCGAACTGCCTCTCCGCTGCATCCCTCATTGCCAAGGGCCAAAAGCAGGTCGTGATGGTGGAAGCCTGTGTAAGCAGCAGCCAAGTGCTTCTGTCTCAGTCTAGGAACAGAGAGGGACAGTCGGCCAATGCTGGCTTTTGTAACAATCCTCGAGGAGTCCCACAAGAACTTTCCCATGGCTGAGACAAAATGTATGACACTGGCAACTTAAAAGAAAAATTTATTTTGGCTGATAGGTTCTTAGGGTTCAGGCTATGACTGGCTGGCTCTAGAGCAGAAAGAGTGGTAGAAGGGCGTGGAGAGAGAAAGCTGCTCACCCACGATGACCAGGAAGCACAGAGAGAGAGATAAGAAATCATCCTTCCAGTGACCCACCTCTTCTGACCAGGCCCAGCCACTCACAGCATACTTGGCTAAGAACTCATCAATGGAGCAATCTCCGCTGATGTGGAGAGCACCCCATGGTCCAATCACCTTCCAAAACCCCACCTCTAAACACAGGAAGAGTGGTGTTTTAGCACAAGATCATAACATTCTGCTCCTGGTCCCTAAAAGGCTCGTGTGCCTCTTCTTATGCAAAATGTACTTAGTCTATCTCTAAGATTTGTCAGTCTTAAAAATTCCGGCAGTGGGGAAAAAAAAAATCCAAGTCCAAGTCCAGAGTATTCTTCAAGTATTCTTAGCTATAAGTCCCTGTAAAAATCAAAGAGAAAGTTAAATACTTCCAAAATGCAGTAATACAGTCTAAACAATTTCCTCTCAAGGTCACACCCCACTGACCTAAGGACCTCCAACCAAAGCTACCTCCACAGGCTCCACCATCTCCCAACAGTGCCACCCTGTGCACTTCAATCACAGTGAACAAGCAAGTCACAGCCCAACCATAGCAGAGATGTCAACAGCATCTGCCTCCATGTTTACTGCTTTTTTACATAAAATACAGAGTATTCAGTGAAAACTTCAAATAACAAAGGAGGAAAAAAGATATTTTCAAATACAAAAGCAGCTAACTGAACCGGACCCCAAACAATTCCTACATTGGAACTGTCGGACAAAAGGGATTTTATATAACTATAATGGCTTAGGATTTAGTAAAAACAATGGACAGCATACTTACAAATGAGAAATTTCAGTACTGAAATGGAAACTCACAAAAGAATCCACTAGAAAGTCTAGTACAGTAGCTAGTAGACATTGTGGAGGGTCACTATATTAGTTTGGGTTCTACAAAAAGCAGAATTGACAGAAATTACAAGAAAAGGGGATTTATTTGGAGGGTTTACAAGTCCAAGGACAGAGGTAGTCCAGGGTGGCAGCCTGCATATGCAAGAGCTGAAGGGTCGATGGCTGCACACCTGTGCGGGACTGCAGGTCGGCTGGTGAGAGTCTGCTGCAGACCTTGGTTGTTCAAAGAACAATGGCGAAGACCAGAGACTGAAGATCAGGGACTGGAGATCAGTGATGGGTAGACAGGCTCAAGCCAAGACTGAAGCAAATCTGTGAAAGATCTGTGGCATGTGCCAAGTTGGCATAGACAATTGCGAGGGGAAGGGCTTTTTCAGAGGAAGAGCTGTACCAATCTTTCTTCTTTCTTCCTTTTACACAGTTCGAGCTCTCACATTGGGGTGAGCGTTCTTCCTTTATTCTCTGGCCCACAAATCACTCTCACACACCTACAAGCTCTAATCCAGGTGTGATTCTTAATTGCCTCACGTTGACATTATCTCTTCAATGGTCACGGTCACTTCTACAGACTTACCAGGAGGCGGGGGCTAAAAAAGACTCAGGGAACTTGACATAGAAGTGATCCAAACTAAATACAAAGAAAAACAATCAGGAAGAAAGTACAGTTCATCTGAGAGCCATGTGACACTGTCAAATGTACTTGGAGTTCCAGAAGGAAAGATGTAGGAAAGAATATTTGAAGAGATTAGTTTCAAAATAAACAAGCAACAGTACACATACCCAAGTAATTTAGAGAGCTCAGGCAATAAAAACACTAAGAAAAGTACACTGAGATTCATCATAGTCAAACTGCTGAGGCAGTTTCCTACAAAGGCACAAAGATAGGAACTAGTATACTGAAAAATAAGCAGAAGACAATAAAGTGACATTATTAAAGAATTAGAAAAGCCAGGCCCAGTGGCACAGGCCTATAGTGCCAGCACTCTAGAAGGCAGAGACAAGAGGATCTCAAGTTTGAGCCCAGCCTGGGCAACTTAGTACTTGGTGAGACCTTGTCTCAAAATAAAAAATAAAATGGGCTGAGGGTGTAGCTTGGAATGAATGCCCTAGGTTCAATCTTTAGTACAAAAAATAATAATAATAAATTAAAAGAAAAACACCGTTGATTCAGAATTCTGTATTTAATGAAAATACCTTTCCAAAATAAGGGGAAAAAATGAACATTTTTTCAGGTAAACAAAATCTCCTGAAGGGCATTCTTCCTAACACTTATTTCTTTAAAATCAGAGTCTGAGAGACTTGTTCAAACCACCAATCACATGGAAGGGAACAGCTTAGGTAAGGTGTAGGCCTCGAGGCAGGAAGGCATTGGAGTGGAGATCAGGTAGTGTGAGGTCTGCAGTCAGAGGACCCAGTACAAATCCAAGCCCCAATAATATCCCTTCTCAGCGGTTGAACCTTGGCCAACTTACTCGGCCTCTTCTGGGAGGTGCACAGAGTAGAGCTTCAGGTCTAGACCTACACGGATAAAATTCAAATTCCTTGTTACCTCCTTCATGTGTGACCATAAGAAATTCATTTAACCCCTACGGGATTTACGTTCATTTGCTGTTGAGTAACAATAGTACCCACTTCATGGGTTGTTTACAGAGGATTCAAGTTCTATTAATGGCAAGCAAGTTGAAAGCAGAGTTTAAGTGTTTGTTCTTTTCTTTATATATGTGGTACTGAGGACTGAGACCAAGGCCTTCACACTGAGCTACATCCCCTGCCCATTTTTTAGTTTTGATTTTGAGACAGGGTCTCATTAAGTCACTAAATTGCTGAGCTAGACTTGAACTTGTGATCCTCCGGCCTCTAGCTCCCAGAGGGCTGGAATTACAGGCCTGCATCACCAGACTGGTAAGTGTTTGCTCTTTTGTTATCATTAAGTAAAAAGGATCTAATAACTCACACAGAATTTATGACAATTAAATGAGTTCTTGGGGAAGCAGTACATCATACAGCTAAGAGCACAGAGGCCTATGAACTTGTAATCACATCATGTGTTTAAATTTCAGTTCTGCCTATTCAAAGCTATTTGACCACAGACCTATTACTTAGGCTTCTTATAATTCAGTTTCCTACTATGAAATAGAAATAATAAAGATATTTATCCAAAATATTTTATGATAATTAAAATACTATACATATAATAATCACTACAGCACCAGATCCACAGTAAGTGAACAATAGGTTTGGGTCACTGTTAGACTCTATGTTTATGCATTGAATACACTAGGTGATATTTGTGCATAAGCAATAAAGGTTCCTTTGTCTTTGGCTGACACTACTCTCTGAGTTGTAGAATGGGTTCTCCCGCAAAATGAATACTTTCAAGACTGTAAAAGATGTCTCAGTGCATTTACAGGTGGCTTCCCAAATCTATCTACATGCATTTTTCTAAAGAAAAAAACAATGCCTTTTCTGGAATCCAGGGTGACTACTTAGATGCTTTCAGCAACAATTGATGACCACTAACACAAAGAAATTATTGTAGTATTATTAGGGACACTATGATCACTGCACATCACATATCCTCAGAAAGATAATAACCCAGTGGAGACTCTGACAAAGGAACACCACTACATGCGATTACTGCTATCATAATACCATGGAACTGCTAAGAACATAAACCACACACATCTCTTTGGTACGCTTTTTCATTTTCTTTGAATATATACCCAGTAGTGAAATTATTTGGACCATACGGTAGTTCTATGTTGTGAGCACCACCCAACAGCATCAGTGGCACATTTTTCAGATAAAGATGGCAGTCTTTCAATTTCCACGTGCCTTAACCTGACCACGTAACTAGTCGAAGGAGGGAGGGAGAAGAAGAATAAAGATCATGTCACAGTGGATCCCTGATCCAATGTCTTAAATCTTATCAGGAAGATTATGCATCTTGCCAATAGGCGAAAGTCAGGAGGAGGGACTTCTGATCTAAGGATTAAAAAATCTCCATCTACCATACTTTCCATGTGCTTTTTTCATCATCTTGTGGGAAAGTCACTTTTTTTCAAAAATATAATTAAAGCTTCATATTTCTGTACTCCATGCCTCCCACATCCATCCCTTGTTTGGACTGGTAAACTTCTCTGAGCCATTTATAACTTAATTTTAATTTTTCGAGAAACTTCCACATCGTGTTCCATAATAACTACACTAATTTACAATCCAAACGATGGAGAAGTATTTCACAATAGCCAAAATATGGATCAACCCAAGTGTCCATCAGAAGGGAGATGTCAGATCTGAGCTCCTCAGCCAAGCTAGGCCACTCGAGTCTGGTTATAAGTTGACAGAAAGCAAGGGAACAGCTGGAAGCAAAGTCCTACTGTTACTCTGTCAGTGTAGTTATTACAGAAAATTTTGCACAACAATGGCTCAGTACCAGCCCATCCCATCCTATTATGTATGATATCATGCATTATACATGGCAACTAGGAAAACTCTTATAAGGAATCAGGAAATGCAGTCATGGTTAGCTGGATGTGTTATGCCCAGAAGTCCACATAAGGTAGTTAGGAAGTGGAATGTCATGGTTCCCATCTTTTTAGGTCATTTAATTATTTCTTTTATTGAAGAACCAAAGTAATGCCATTTTGACCCTGCAATGCCCCCAGGTTTCTGGAAAAGCAGGGAGGAATGCAGTCTCTTAGCAATGAGTAAAGCAAACAGGATTCCTAGTCAGAAAACGAAAAATTATAGCCATATTAACTGTTAGAGCAAATGTATCTAGCTTATATGGACATTCCATATAGCTGTACTAACCATTAAAGCAGCACCTTATCCAATCACAAGCTCACAAATTTCTCTGTACTAAATGTCATCCAATTAGTTTTCATGGTGAACAACTTGTTGCAATTTCATGAGTTTTTGTCAATAAAAACCCTGCGCAAACAGCACCCGGGGCTCTTCCCCGTCTCCACTGCCCTGGAAAGGGAGGGCCCAGGCTGGAGCTTGCAATAAAGACTCTCGTGTGTTTGCATCGGGAACCAGCTTCTGGGGTCCTTTGGGGTCTTGAGAACTGGGCACAACATTACTTTCCCCCACGAAGGGAATGAAGAAAAAGTGGCATATACATAATGGAAAACTACTTGGGAAAACTATTCAGAGAAAACTCCTGACATTTGGGAAACACAGATCAGCCTGGAGGACATTACATGGAGGCAAATAAGCTACACACGGAGGGTAAATACTGCATTATTTCACTCTTACAGAGCCTATAAAAAGTCTTACTCATACAAACAGAGAGTCCCGGGGCAACTTTAAACAAAGAAATTTTATACAAACATAAATGGAAGAAAGTGGTAAGAAACTAGTAATGCCACACAGAGGAGCGAGAGGGAAAACTTCCTAGAAAATCCGAAATTAGATTCACTTTCATGGCATTGCTTGTGCTTTGATTTAGGCGAGGTTTTTTCCCTTACGAATCAGACCTACATTCATGCAACTAAAGACTTCAATTGCCGGACCACAGCTGTGAGCACACCGGAACCCACAGCGCCCCCTACCGGGAGGCCGCTTTCCGCAGCGGGCCCTTCCCTTCAGCTCCACGCTCGGCTCTGCTGTCACCTCATTTTCACAGCCAGACTGAGCCAGAACTGTCCAAACTCTGGCTGCACATGGGGGATGGAGAAAACAGGCAGAAGAAAGAACGGGTGAACAACCATTTTCTTCAGAAGAAAATATTTCCATTTATTAATGATGCATGATTTGGTCACAGCTTTGTGCCTCGTCACTTATAAATCTCACAGCTTTAACTCACCATGTTTCCCCACAACTGCGTGACACCATTAATGATCTCAGTTGCTCTGGGCAGCTCAAGGATTTAGACTGAAAAAAAAAAAAAACTTAACATTTCATCTTTGGAGGCTAACCAATATGAAGATAATTTACACTGTGTTTCCTAGTTCAGGGGAAAAAATAACAAAACACAAAGTTTACAAAGAGAAAATACCAAAATAAGAATCAATTATTCATTCCAATGGTGCTGCTCAAAATATTCATATGCCTCCTTCTGTTCCATAAATTCACATACTTTTAGTGCCGATCACAAAACTGTTCTTGTCTAGATTACATATTTGTTGCTATACTCAATACCTGACATTCACAAATTTAGAGGAGGAAAAGTTTATTTTAGCCCGCAGTTTCAGAAGGTCACAGTCTACTCCAGGGCAGCCGGCAGCAATCGAAAGTACATGGCAGAGACATAGGCAGAGGCAGCTGCTTAGGACATCACAAACAGGCAGGCACGTTGACACTAGTTGAGACTAGTCCTAGTCCTCAATCTACCAACAGCACAAGGTTCCATAGACAATCCATTAACATTTAAATACATAAGGCTTTTGGGGAACATTCCAGAGCCAAACCACAATATTCCACCCCTGGCCCCCGAAAGACTCATATCTTCCTCATGCAAAATGCATTCAGTATTTCTCCAAGAGTCACCAAAGTCTTCACAGTTTCAGCACTGCTAGAGAAATTCCAAGTCCATAGTCTCCTCTGAGATGTAAGACAAACTTGTAGCGGTGAGCTCCTGTTCAAATCGAAGAGTTAAGCACTTCCAACATAGAATGGCACAGGGCAAACATTTCCATTCCAAAGGAATGAATAAGAGAATAAAAGGCAATAGGACAATTCCTGAATCCGGCAGGGCAAGGGTTAAATCCTGTAGTTCCATGTCCAGCAGCTGGGGTAAATGCTGGTGAGGCATGAACTCCAAGGGGCTTGGGTGGTCCCACCCCTGTGGCATTGCTGCTGACTGCAACCTCGATCTTCTCTCCTCTGGACTGGATCCGCTCACGGCCTGCTGTGTTTCTCAGCTGACAATCCATGCTCCTGGCTTCTCCAAATTTTCGGGCTCTCCACTGGACCTTAGGCTTCTCCTTCACAGTTTCACACACTGCCCTCCCAGGGGCACACTGCTTGGCCTCCAAGGCCTTCTTCTGAAACCTGGGTGGAAGCCTCCATGAATCCACAACTCTTGGGCTCTGCCAGCTTGTAAAGCCGGGACCGCGTGGACGTCTCCAAGATCTGCCACTGGCTTGAGCAGGAATCTGGCTCCTTTGTGCCACGGTTGTAGCAGCTTCTGAGTGCCTGGATTGCTGAACTCTGGAAAGCTGAACTCCAGCAAACACTTCCCTCTCTGGCCCTACAGGGAGTCCTGGGGAACTCTTCACAGGACAAGATCTTTTGCCTTTGTACCCTTTAGTTGGTAAAGGATGAGATCTTGCTGATTCCTGAGTCACTGTGAAGGCCTCCTTCTTACCGTCCTGATTCCAACTTCTTGGCTTCTGTTTAATGTTAGTCTCTTGAATAGCCACATGCTTTCCCACTCCAGACTGAAATCTTTTCACATTTGTTCTCTCTGCCATTGTCCTTCACTATAAAGCTGGCTAAAAGCTACGAACAGTAGCCATGTAACAGTTTTAACATCAATCTGTCTTGAGATTTCCTCCACCAGAGTAAGCAGTCCACCACCCTTAATCTCAGTTTCAGGCAAAGTCTGTGGACAAGGGCAAAATGCCCCCCCACACACCCCACCCACACTCATAGAGTCTTCTTGATGTCTGCCAACTTCTCCACCATTCTTCTGAGACAGCCACACCAAAAATCACCAGGATCTTCCTAAATCCTCATTCTTCTTGTCTCCCACACTTCTAAACAAATATATCGATCCCTTTTCTCTCTCCTTTGTCTCCCTGAAACTTTATCTTCTTTTAAACTCCAACCCCTGGCAGATCCTCTCTAGTCTTTCTGTCTCAACAGGGAATTCTCAATCCACACAGCCTTTTAAATTATAATCCTGAGTGTCCACGATTCTCTTTCTCCTTCCTCATTTCCAGCCACTGGCACATTCTATCAATTCTATAAAAAATAAACCGAAGCTACCCAGGTCCCTTCCCCCTCACCATCACCATCTGGAGAGCCTTCTCTCACTGACAGAGGCAGTGGCGTTCGAAACAGGTTCCAATCTATTTCACAAAGCCACCAGATTGAATTTTTTAAAGTGAGTCAGATCATGTCATTTCCTTTAAAAGTTTTAAAATAAAAGGCTCAGAAGTTGGTTCAGTTCACTGAGAACAAATTCCCCCTTGCCTCAATGGCCAAGAGGCCATTTGTTTTCCAGCCCACCCTACCCTCCACCTTCTTCTCTCTACCTGTCCCTCACCCTTGTACCTGAAGCCACCGGCAGTGCCCTGCAAGGCTGTCTGGCTGCTCCTCATTCTGGGCTTGGCTCAGATGCACAGGATGGGGAGGTCTCCCTGGCCACCCAGAAGCTCATCACTCTCGTGGTGTCCAGCTCCCTGTCTTCACAGCATGACCACAGCTCACCCACTGTCAGCTATGCCTTGTGTGTCTTTCTCAGCTGGAAAGGAAGTTGCCCAGGAGCAAAGACCTTAGGTTCCTGTACTAGAGCCTGGAGCATGCATGGCACATGGAGGATGTTTAATAATTAGTTGTTGAGTGAATGGCTGACCCGATGAAAGAACAATAGGAACATACAGACAGAGAAAACATAGGAACAAAGACCATGAAAAGGAGAATCTTGCTGAACTGTACAGACGACAAAATGTGTAGTGATAAATGTTAGTACCGTGTATAAAACTCTCATTAAAATTCTTGCTTGTCCATTGAAAGTAGTGACACCCATGCTGGTCCTCTGTCATTCTTCATAGCTCCCACAAAGGAGACAGTAATACAACTGAAAAGTCTTTGGAAAGATGCTCTAAAAGCATCTTTGTTTGTCTTCAAACATATTTCTGGGAGGAAGGTGCCCTTGGGCTACCACATTAATGCTGTATTAAATTCAAATCAAACCCAAACAGCAGGGTGAAAGGAGGCTTGGAGAAATATTTTCTCCTCCCTTCACCCCCA
Source organism: Ctenodactylus gundi (assembly GCA_004027205.1). Taxonomy (NCBI): domain Eukaryota; kingdom Metazoa; phylum Chordata; class Mammalia; order Rodentia; family Ctenodactylidae; genus Ctenodactylus; species Ctenodactylus gundi. The sequence goes on along the minus strand of PVKB01007023.1, from coordinate 15,146 downwards.
AGTGCTCTGGTTATGCCCAGATCGCGAACATCCCAAAGACCCCAGGAGACCAATCACGCATGCAAAGGCAAGGAGTCTTTATTCAGGCTTAAGCTCGGGCTCTCAGTCTTCACCAACATAGTGGATCCGATCCGAGAGCCTCGGGTCTCTGTGTAGCAGACTTTCATTAGTTACAAACAAAGGGAGGTGGGCTTTCAGCTTGGTAGTTACATGATTGGTGAGCATACAGCAGGGAATGGACTTGTTACATGGTGATTGGCTAACTACCATTAAGTAACTGCCTATGGCCCCCAGACCCAATTCCCCGTGTGCAGGAATGTAACCCTCACCGCAGGAATGTCAGCAACATTTCTTAGGCAATGCGAGCCTTCTCCTGTTTCTGCCTGGTCATCCTGAGAGCAGAATTTCTGGCCTACTGCTTTTAAGCTGGATTTGAGACCTGTCACGGAGTTCCTTTAGCCTGGGTCTTTCACTCTCTGATGCCTACAGCAGTGTGTTTTGCTTTTTAAAATTTCATTTATTATTTTATGGTGCCAGAAACCACACCCAGGGCTTGCACATGCTGTCTCTCATCTGCATAGCTACATCTCCAACCCTACTCATAAAAGAAGCTCCACACACCTTGCTTCCAAGCAAAGGCTGGCACAGGACTTCTGCTCCTTTCTCCCCCTGGGCTGCTTCTTTCTTTCTCCTATCTTCCACAGGGAGGAAACACACACTTCGTTTCTTCTGTTGCAGATCCTTTACGCAAGATGGCCGCAGTCAGGGTGGTATGGCCATAGACGAGGCTACTGTCTTACAACCCTCAGTGTGTCCATTTCCACATTCCATTATCCCTGCCATATAAAGATTGTTTGTAGCTGAATCAGTTCATTACAGTTACATTTTCTCCATTCAAGTACACTGGGATGCCAATTTATACCTGTGGGACTGTTATAAATTGGTGGGGGAATTCCCTCATACTGCTGCTACGAACGTGAGCAGGTACTCTGAGACTATGTAACTTTGGGAGGTTATTTTCTGTGTCTTTTTCTCCTGTATAACACAAGGATAATGAATGTGGACCTTAAAGAACTTACTACCTCTAAATAGCAAGGCATGGTCCTGGTAGAAGGCCAGCACTCAAGCAATTGTGCTTATCTCGGTCAAGTCTCCAGGTTACATGCTCTCAGAATTCTTCTACAGCACTCCTCCCCACTGTAATGAAATGCTCGTGCAAGTACTCATGTGGAATCTACCTCCCTGGCAGTGTGGAAGCTCTGCTCAACCATCTCCTTCATTCTGGAGGAGAGCTATGCACAAATAGATGTGTGTTGGCTGGATGGATGGATGGATGGATGGACGGTTGAGAGAAGAATGAGTGCATAAGCCTCCCCACTTAGGCAGAGATGCTGAGCATGGGCTAAAATTTTCTGTAGAAGTACAGGAAGCTGAGTAGAGATCTGCATAGCTGCAGTGTAATTCCCTCCCTCCTCCGTAGATTTGGAAGTGTGTCGTGATAAAGGCCTGAAATGGAACAAAGGGAAGAATTTCTCCCTTTGGGAAAAGAATCCTCTCCTATACAAAAATGGAATGAAAAAGGGTAAGGATGTAGGTGGACATGACTTCAGTACAACAGCGTCACTGGTGAATTAGGAAAGCTCAGGTTTGGGCCAGAAGAGAGAATGTCTGCAAGTCATACCTTTGTCATCAGTCAGCAAAAAAGAAGGAAGGTAGGAGGTAGTTGCCCATTTTGTTAAATTAATGGACTTTATTTTTTAAACCAATTTCAAGTTCACAGCAGAACTGAGCACAAGATAAAGAGTTCCCCTGACCCAGCGCAGTCGAGAATGCCTTTGAGAAGAAAGAACAAAGCAAACGAGATGGGTGGCTAGGTCTGTAACAAGGAAGCCTAGCCTGCCAATTTCTATATTATGTTACAGTTGTTCCACTGGTTAAGAGGAAAGATAGAGGAAAAAAAACAGTATGAGCCGTAGGGCAGTCCTCACTCAGGGCATCTGAGAACTGGGTTGACATAAAATCTCTGCTCCAGGTGAGCTGGGGTTGCAATGATCACAGAGCTTCTTGCTTTTTCTGGAAAGCCCCTTTGGGGGATTTACAGAGCCCAACAGAACAGCTGTATTAACTAATCCCCAATTATCGACTTCACAGGAAGGAAGGTAATTAAAATTTAATGACACATCCCAGCTTGTTGCCATTCAATACAGCAGCTGTCATCTTCCTGTCAAGGAGACTAAAGAAGTGGGAAAGTTAAAAAGATAAAGAAGAGGAATCTTTTTGAGGTACAAGTCTTCATTTGACAAGGTAGGAGAATAATCAGCCAAGTAAAGGAAAAAGATCAAAAGCGATTTTGCCTAATAATTACTGGCTTAGATTCTGCATGTCAAATGGTTGCTATTTACAGATTTAATGAGGAAGGAAATCCCTAGCCTGTGTGCATCAGCTTCTAATCTGCTTAGTCATGACATTCTCATCAATATTCCACACATTCAGATGCCTGTGCTTCTTTTTAAAGTCGGCTACTGAGGCCAGACTTCATTTTGAACAGGATGTGTGACAATGACATGACAGTTTGCCAAGTTGACTCAGACTGACCCTCTGCGACCTGCAGTGGGCAAGCCTCTGACCTGGGCAGTCCCCGACCCATCCCTAGCAGGTGCAAGGGGGAACCGAGATGGGCAGCACCCATGGTGCATGTAACCCAGGTGAATGAGTGGCCTGTCCCGGGGTGCCACCCTGGCCAGGAATAAAGGGCCTGAAGAAAATGCTCATGTCAGATTCCAGAGAAAGGCAGAGCTGTGGCTGTATGGCATACAAAGCCCAGAGCAAAGGACGTGCGCATAGCAACTTTTCATTGATGAATCTTATGCTACAAATTATCCCAATGTGATTACAGCACGTGACAAACACAATCACCTTCTCTCTGTAATCAAGTGCTTGTGAACAATTTACAGCGAAGCAAATTATGCAGGCTACAGAACAGATCTTTGCCGGTCTTGATTACACCTAATCTTTATGCCAAATTATCACAGAAACAGATTTTTAGGGAGGCTACCCGCGGGGAGCCAGCGCCCATCAGTCTGGGGATTCCTGGGATAGCACCCGCAGGTGATTCCAAATCACTGCTCCAGTCGCTGGGGTTCTTCTGCTTTTCCGTTCCCTAACTTCAGTCTCTCTCTTCCTCTCTTCTCCTATCTTGTACCAGTCAGCTGTTAGAGATGATTATGAGCACAGCTTGGATTTACCAGTATGGAGTTAAGGAAGACCAGCTGTGGCACTGAAAGCTCATGAAAAGAACCACAGAGATAGTCAGTTCAAGCGCTGCTGCTGAGACACTGTGGTGGTCACTCCCCTGTACTCCCAGATGCCCCTTTCGCAGAACCGCTGGGAATGCTCACTGCCTCTTTAAAGATTGCTGCAGGCACAGAGCACCACCCACCCAAGACCCTGTTCCTTCCTACGTGCCCAGCAGCAGATGGCTAAAGGACGAGGCTACACAAAGGTACTAGTCGCAAAGACAGTCTTCGATGGCATCCGGCGTTAGATGCTGCTCTCCAGGACCCCCTTCTACAAAACTTGGTAATACGAGTAGTCCCAGGAGGAATAAAAATCCTAACATGGGGTTCGGGAGCTCATTGCAGTCACTGCTCACACAGCCAGTCGCAAGGACCCAACTCACTCTTGGTACAGGGCGAAGCACAAGTAGTCCCTGTTCTCAGCAACAGCGCCATTTTAAAACTTCCTTAGTGGGCTATTGAGATGGTATGATAGTTGAAGGGAATGCGCTCGGTAGTGTCTGAGGTGTATAGGGGAAAGAGAAGGATAATGGAATCAGCTGGTTATTGTTACAATAGAAATTACAGAGGATGAGTAGCCAAAGAGATTGATTGCTGATTAAAAGCTATGCCGTGAGCCAAGGAAATGCCCTGATAGCTTGCAAGAGGCATCAGTTCCCGCAGAGAGGGCAGAAAAAGTGGAGGACTAAACCTGGGACTTCCTTGTCACAGTAGTTGAGGTACCAAGAAAATCAGATTTTCTCCCAAGCCAAGTCTGCTATGCCACGGTCAAGACCCTGGTGGAAAAAGATAAAAGAGGACTCTCACACATTGGGTTAAAACAGCTGGTATGATGACCCCTCATTTGTTATGGAACTGGGGATTGAGCCCAGGGCCTTCACACTGAGCTACAGCCCCAGCCCGTTTTAGCTATCGGACTCTGAGACTGAGTCTTGCTAAATTGCCCAGCCTGGGCTCTAACTTGTAATCCTCCTGTTTCAGCCTCACAGAGTACTGGGATTACAGGCCTGTGTCACCAAATTCTGCTCCTTCCAAATCTTGAATTATTACAGTCCCCACAGCCCTCTGAAACTTACAGAAGGGCCCACTGCTTCATCTCTGAAACTAGCCCTCCTCTCATCTTTGCTAGAAGGTATTGCAGTTGCCTCCCTTCCAGAAGATAACATGTTACCCTCTCAGGAAAGGGACTCTACCCCGAAGGTGCTGCTCAATCTAGTAACATTAGATCAGCAGAAACATACATAGAATTCCACTCTAGGGTATGTATCAAGAGGATCAGGATATCAAATTGGATAAAAGTGATTATCAATTTGACAGAACTCTTCTTAGGAAGGAATATTGAACACTTTGGCAAAGACCCCAAGAGATGGTATGGCCTGACCTTTCTACTGGCAAGGCCTCAGGGGCATGAAGAAGCCACATCCCAGACTAAGTGAGGTGGAAATGTGAAAAGTGGGTGAACAGCCATGGAAAGTGGCTGAAAAGGCTCAGAGAAGGTGCACTCACTGGTAAACAGCGCAAGGCCTGAGAACCCACCTGTGCTAATTACTTTCTTGCTATGACAGAATACCTGACATCCACATCTTAAGGGATGATTAATTTAAGGAGTTAAGGAAGATTCATTTGAGTCACAGTTTCAGAAAGTCTCAGTCCATTCATGGCAGCTAGCGTTGGTGGAAGCACATGGCAAAGGCTGGAGACAAAAGTCAAGGAAAGTAGGAAGCAGTCCATGTCTGGAGACTCAGGCAAAACCTGAGTGTTCCCAGGAAGAAGCTGTAACAATGTTTTTCTTCCTTTCTTTACTTAGTTCAAGCTGCTAGTTGGGCCCCCCACACCCAGGGTGGGTGCCACTGGCTCTCTGGCTTCCTGGCTCACAGTCAACAACACACACCTGGAAGCTCTGACCTGGGTGACTCCAACTCTCAGCAAATTGACAATCCCTCCAGATCAAGTCCCAAATATCCACCCGTTCCAGCTAAGCCTCATCTCCCACGCGACACAGATCCATACTTACCCCACTACATTCAAATACATGGGGCTTTGTGAGGGACATTCCAGATAAAAACCATAGCACCACCCAATGACTGTATTTCCTAGGGAACCTTGGAGAATGTTCCAGCTACTACAGCCACAAGGAAGGAAGAGGTGAGTAGGTCACTAGTAAGTCTTGTCTGCCAGCCAGAATGGACAGGGGGAGAGGCCATCACACGGTTCTGCTCACTGATTGTACAGAATCTCAAAGCAGCAGAAGCCACTTAGCAGGGCTTAGCTGTCAAATGCAGGTGAGAACAGTTACTATAATGTGCAGAGAGGCTGAACCCCAGGGAACCTGTGCCACAGCTTTGGGATGGCTAACAGGAGAAAATTTCCTAGGGGCCAAATTGATGGGCAGTTAACAGGGACAAGACTCTAGTCACCGTCAAAATAAATTAAGCACAGATTTTCAGGAGGCTGAGGGGAATGGATCCAATAACAAGCCAAAGTCCCTGGTGGAGTTTCCACACATGAACAAGTTCTCTACAGAGAACCCACTGGCTGAAAGGAGGTCAAGTCTGAAGAAGGAGGGGACTTGCCAAGATCACAGCCAAGTACACACAGAAATGACTACAGCTTCTCCTTAAGGAGAAGAAGGCCATTTGTTGGGAAACTATGCACTGGGGGAAAATTCAAACATTTTTAGGACCTTGGACGTGCACTCTAAGTCAACGTTAGTGTCCTAAAGCAAAATTGTAGGAGGTATAGGAGAGCCAGGTGGTAGATGAAACCCTGCCACAGCCTGTTCACATATCCACAGACTGGCCTGGCAGTCACTTCCCCAACCTCTAACTGCATAATTAAACATATTCAGTAGGTGGCACAACACCCACCCTGACCAATAAGGTGAGTGCTGTCATAATGGAAAATACCAAATGGAAGCTTTTGGAACTAATGCTGCCACTCATAGCATCCGTATGACAGCCTCAATTCTCTGAGGGACTTTCATTAAACAAAGGTTTAAATAGTGCATCGGGTCAACCCTTTGTTTTGAAGAGAAGGGGCCCCAAACCAGGGTATGTATAGACTTGTAAATAATGGGGAAAATGCTAATCAGAAGTCTGGAAGCAGAAAAATGGGTAAATCAAGGACAGAATGTGAGGGCATAGGGATGGATACATAGAAGTGGTATGAAATTTGATGGTCATTTGCATATCAATGCCCACTAGAGAACACCAAACAACCATGTAAAAAATTAGCAACACCAATTAACATCAGGGAACCACTGTAATCAGCTACCTCAGCACTGGCATGGTGAGCCCAGAAGAAAAGCAAAGTCTGGGTCAATAACATGAACCCAAATGCCCAACTAAGACAGACCAATGCAGCCACTGCCACAGCCAATATTCAGCCTGCCAGAAACAAGGACCAACACTGTGTCTTCAAATGAGAGCAGCCTAATAATTTGTAGTGGCAGGTGACAACATTGGACTCCTACTCTAGAATGAGAAACTCATTGTGAACATAAGGCAAGTCAAGGAGATGAGAATGGCCTGAAGATGGCCTCACCCATCCATTTGTCTTAATTGTCCTATTTGCGAGACCCTGGGAGCCATGGATAGAGATTCAAACATGACCTACCCACTGGATACTAAAACCTCCCAGAAAAGCCTGCCATCAATATTTCCCCGACCCCTACATCACTGTGATGACGAACTCAGGTCATCACTTGCAGCTGTGAAGGTAGCACCCTGGAGTGGGAAATGACATTGAGCTGTCACTTACTCCCCAGTTTCCATCTCAGAGTGCCACTTACGGTCAGACTGCACATAACAAACCCAGCCAAGGGGAAGAGTTTAACCTTCATCGCCCCAGCCCCAAACTCTGTCTGGAATCCTGGACACCGAAGACAACCAGACAGGGAATTTTGCTTAGCACTGAAAGCAAAATGAAATTATTGGTACTTTATTAGCTAATCTTTAAAAAATGAGAAGCAGGTACAAATGTGCTCTATTTAGGGTCAAAGTTTTAAGGACTATTTTCCATAAGAACTTTCCACCTTCCAAGTGTGCTTCAGGCATCCAAACATTGTGAATATATTTTTCAATTTTTAAAACAGAGATAAAAATGCAACCAAATGAAGTCAAAAATACAATATGCCAAAGGAGGCATTAACACTTGTAATCTCATTCGACACTGAGTCCGCAGAATTCCCTAAGCCCTGTCTGGATGAATCTAAACATCTATAAATGTATCATAACATTGGAAGTGTGTTGTGCTTATATCTTTTTAAATTCAGACCTGCCCATATCAGCTTGTGCAAGTCAAATACACAGTTACACACATGCACTCAGCTCAGGGCATAGGACACAGTATATTGAGTGCCCTCCACTACTGTAAGCAGTTGTCATCACTATAGCCTTCCAGCTGTGTGTCTGTGGATAAAGTTTCCATTTAAACTGAGTTTCACAGGCCAGGGAGTCTTTAGTGCATGATACAGCACTATAATGCTTTTTAAAAAACAAAAAAGGGTGCTCACTGCAGCATTGTGTTGATCAGCAAGGTGGACAGAGCTCAGCTGGGTGACTCTTCCTCCTCTTCCAGGTGCTTTGGTCCAGTGAGGCATTACTCCTGCGGATTCTAGCCAGGATTCTCACCCGGGACAATCTGTCACTGCTCCCATCTTCTCACCTTCTAGCAGAAGACTTGGACTCATTCATCTGGCCATGGCAGGATTCAAAGAAAGAGAGAAAGTATGTGCAGACTCTTGTGACCCAGACTTAGAGAGTCCCTGTTATGGTTCCCCCAAAGTCTCAAGTGTTTGGAGACAAGGATTTGGGGATGTGCTCAGATCATGGCCTGCTATACTCATCGGCAGATTGATTCGTTGATGAGTTTATGAGTAAATATGCTATTAGGAAGAAGGCCCTGGTTGGAAGAATTGTGTCACTGGGGTTATGCCCCTCTCTGTTCTCTCCCTCCCCCCTCTCTTTTTATTTCTTGTTCTCTCTCTCTCTCTCTCTCTCTCTCTCTCTCTCTCTCTCTCTCTCTCTCTCGGAAGCCACGGGATGAGCTGCTCTCTCCTGCCACAACCTTCTACTGTGTGAATTCTACCTTGGAGCCAGCCATCATGCATAGACAGACTCCCCTAAACATAAGCCACATTAAACCTCTCTTCCTTTAAGTCATGAGTGCTGAGTATTTTATTCTGAAGATGGGAAAGTCCCCATCCTTACTTCTACTGCACTTTACCGGACAGAGCAAGACACAAGGCCAACACAAAATTAAAGTCTAGGGAAATAAATCCCTTTCTTTATGGTATCTGAAGACTTTGCGATTGTTTTGCTATCACCTACTTGCTGCCCTTATCTTTTCTCATAAGAGCTGTCATTAGTTATTGTATTGAATGGGATTGCTTATAAAAATCACAATATACTGGAAGTGTTCGATACCTTGATGCTTCTCTCTGCTCAATTCCTTTTCAAGGAGGTAAAACCACAAGTAATAAGGTAAGTTCTCTTCTGTAGTTTATATATACATCATCTTATTAAAGCTTTAAATGGATGCAGTTTGGGGCTTATTAGATCATCTAATAAATCTCCAATTATAAATCTATATAAAATTAATTATATACACATTTACATGATATAAAGTCACACACAAAAAGATATTCTATACCAACCTATGCTAGTATAAAAATGTACCTCCAAGGAGGTCCCCTGTGAGCCAGCTCCTCCCCAGACTCAGCTCCTTGAGGCTGTCCTTGGGACACACAACCAACTGACTATGACAGAAGCAGTGTCAATTTTAGGTTGATGAAAAAGAAATTATTTTTGTCTCAAAGAGTTGAAGAGATGGTTTATTCTGAAGCCAAATATGAATGACCAGGCCCGGGGACATGCATTTAGGGTTTCCTAAATGACATGTTTCAATGAGCAGCAGTTATATACAGTATTTATAGTTTTAGAACAGAAGAAAATCATACAGCAAAGCACATTTTGAAGACATTGGTGGAAGTAACAAGTGGGCAGGTCACTCTGAAGCAGGAAAACTTCTGCCATAGGCTTCAGGTGTCATCTAAAAACATTCTTAGCTCTAGGGTTGGTGGAAATCCAGAGGTTACTGTTTAGCATTTCAAAAGAGTTACTTAGTTATCCTAGGATTTATCACAGGATGTTAAATTAGATACAGAGGACAAAAGATGTGGCCAAGGGCTAAGACAGCCCCTAATAGTCTGACCATGTGAAATACTCCAGCCTCTCCACAGGTTTTCTGGAATCCATCCAGTTAATCAACAGTCTCATTAAGAAGAAAGGGGTTTCCTTTATCAAGGCAGTGGCAGCTCCCACTTCCTAGGTTCTGGAATACTAGCTCACAGAGCCCAGGCTTCCATAGAAGACAAACAGCTCTGCCCAGACTCCAGTCCCTGGCCCTCAGAGGCAGCTACAGATGAGAGCCCAGAAACAGGAGCGGAAATGAAGCACTACTCCCAAACCCTGAATTCTTGGCCCACAAAATTACAGAATAATAACAAAAAATTTGAAACCACTAGGTTTTGGAAGTTTGGAAAATCCTCTACATAGCAGAATAATTTCCTTTGGAGCAGAAAGTGAAAGCCATTACCATAATGTCACTGCTAGAACAGACACAGTCCACTGGTTCATGAATCTAAAAGGAATTAGAAAATCAGGGAGGTCTACATGATTAAGAGGAGGCGGGCATGGGGCATGTGGGGTCACCCTGGTGCCTCAGCCAGCCCAGCCCCAGTGGCAATCTGTGAAGCAGTGATCATAAGCAGAGCAGCCAGGAAGCCACGATCTGCTCAGCCAGCACACTAGCCATGGGACACTTAGCTCAGCACTGCCCACAGGGCCTCCTGAAGGTTAGACAGAGGAGCTGGCTCATCTTTGCTGCATGGCTGAATAAATGAAGCTCAGGAAACACAAGACCCACAAGGGCTGCTGAGGGAGCAAGTCGGAATGAGACAATCACAAACCTGGCAAGTGTAACTAACCTTGAAGGCATAGAAAGCCCTAGTTTTCACCCCACGGTCCAGTTAGGCGGCTGTTGGAATGCCTCACCACACGCTGCTATAAAGAATGCAGCCTGCCTTGGACCAGAGTCTCAGAAATTGTCATAGCGGCTAACAGGAGTGAAGCCACATCTGTAGTTTCAGAAATAAGCACCAAACACCTATTAGATATGTCCCCGTACTCATGGTCTTCTGGCACTTCTAGAAGTCTGAGATTGAATTTCTGAAAAAATAAGGTGCTAACAACTAATCACTAGGCAGCTACACTAGGCACACACTATGATTCAGTTAGTGAGCATCACCAAACTCAACAGGTGAAGGCTTTATTCCAGTGAGCAAAGGACTTGCTAAAGTACCTCCCACTTGTCAAGCACTGTGCAAGGAAATTAGGGCCCGAGTAAGAATCAGAAGAGAGTTTAAATTAGTCCATTAGAAAGGGTCTCACATTATAAAGAAAACTAAGCACTATGGGAAGATGGAAGGAAGGAGGGAATTATGACAAGAGACTCGTGAAAAATCTTACAGAAGAGGTGCACTGTTGCTACACAGCACGAAGGCCATACACTTAGGTTCATTTGCTCACTGCTGATCAACTTAAAGAAGGCCACTTACTATGACAAAAAGGAAATAGGATTTATTCAAAGCTGGCTCCAAGGAGATGTAGGAGCCCACCTGCCTCACATCACGTCTGTGTGTAGCACAAAAGGGTCTTTTATAGCAAGGAGCTGAGGGAGAAGAAACATAGAGAGACGATATCCACTTCCAAGCTTGCTCTGTCACCCTGAGCCATCTGCAACTCTTATCTTTTCCTTGCTTGTGGAGAAGAAACTGGCCTACAGCATCTTGGGGCCAACATCTGTACATTCTGTCCCTAGCCTGAGGAGAAACCTGTGTTGATTATGCACTCAGCAGGTAGAGGTCTAGCGACTTCTCTTATCTGTAAAAGAAAAAAAAAATAGTTTTTGAAGTTTAACTTTGCCATGCCAGTTACACTGTGAACTAGAGACCTAAGAACAGAAAAGGAGGACTTCAAGCTGTAGATGTCAAAGAATCTCACATCCAAGGACAGAGAGGGAAGGGCATATGCGAGGCAGAGGACACAAAGCGAAGAACAGCAGCAGCATGGCTTTCTAGGAGGGGAGGCGAAAAGTGCGTGACCCAAGGATGAAAGGACTGACAGGAGAGAGGGCAACAGAAGGCAGATCTGGGAGGGGAGCCAGCGCCACACCAGAAAAGCCCTGAATGTCATGCTAAGCCAGGTGGAGTCAGCAGGGTTGTCATGAAATGCCGTGTGGTGAATGTTACAGCTCAAAATCAAGAGACCACCAAACGCCAATTGGGGCAAGGTAAGGTTTTTTATTATTATGACTGGGTTGATGGACTCCGGCTGAGATGCCCCCGGACTCCTGAGTTTCCAGAGAGCAGCTGTGAGTAAGCTTCACAGAGTTTTTACGGGTTTCAGCAAGGCAGGTTTACATCATCACATAGTAACTGATTACAGCAACCAGCCAAGTCCTGACAACCAGGCGTTAACTCTTTGACAGGCCGTCCCATTTCCGTATTGACTCTGGATTTCTTTGTTTTAAGGGGTGTTTTAAAATGACCAATTGTACCCTGACACCTAGTAGTCATTGTGGCAGGGCAAATACATGACACCGGGTACATGTGAGGAAGAGAAGCTTTGGAGTGGTCCAGCCAGGGGCATTTTTGTTGGCACCAAGAATTCTCAGTGAGGAGACCGAGAGGGGCAAGATAAGGTAGTTTAGCGGCTCTGGGGATTTACTGAGTGCCCTTTTCTCCAAGATTAACAGAAGGCCGTGTGGAGTTGCAGAAGTTAGAGGCTTTTAGAGCACCTTTACACTTGATATAATTCACAGAATTAACACAAGTTACAGAAATTATAGAAGTCTAACTAACTTATACAGCAAACACACTAACTTGTACAGCAAAAGCATCACAAAATGGAGTCACTCTAGTCATCACAAGTCTGGATTTTAATTTTAGCACGAGAGATGTGACTCTTGGTGCATCCTTATCTTCTGCCCCATGAGTACATCTCTGGCCTGGGTGCCAGAGCAGCGGAATTATCTCAACATTTTCACAATACAAGAGGATACAAACATCTATTTTTGCAAGCCAAGCAGAGGTTTACAGAAACATAAAGGCAGTCAGTAATTCCAACGACTCTTTGGGTTACAACTATGTCCCAGACCCCCAAAGAACACTTTAAAGTTCCGTATTTCTCTCAAGGCTAACGGAGGGCAGCTCAGAGGTAGGGTGGGCTTGTGGCTCTCCATCAAGGTTACACATGCTTTTTCTCACAGTTACTTAGCGCAACTTTAAAAGGGTAAGTCTCGGTAAAATAACATTGAGTCACTTTGGCTTATTAGTAGTCTAAATAAGTTGCGCTGAATGAGCTGCACTATTGCAGAGAGGTCCTGGGGAGGACAGGAAGACAAACACAAGGTAACAAAAAAACGCATGTGAATGGGGGGGAGAAGGGGGGGTGGAGTTTGTCCAAGTCAAACCGCAAGCTATCACCACGAGGGAGAGCTCTACGTGTCCTCAGCATTGTCAGGAGACCCCTCTGTGGCCCCCAGGAGGGTGGCAGGCCACCACGGTCATGCTATGCCCTGGTTGTTGGCATGGCCTGTGCATCATGTGGACACACGTTTGTGGAAAGGAAGGGTAAAAGAATAACATGTTGCCTACCTGCCGAAGTTGAGAACAGCTTCTCTGTGTCACAACACACCACTTGATCCTAACACCACTTATAAGCGATTATGTCTTTCTCTGAGATTTGAAGTAACTTATGGACAGGGTGCCCACCCACCTGAGCCCCTAACACCAAGCCCAGTGCCTCGCAAACAGCAGATACTCGATATCAGTTGAGTATCTAAACAAAACAGAAGATAAAATAGTATAATCATATCACATCAACATGCTAATTTAAACCTACCTAAATTTGGCCTCATTTCCATATCATTTCCGGTTTGTTTTTTGTTTTGGTTAGTCCAACAGCTAACACAGAAGACCCATTTCTCACAGCTCCTTCTTCCTTATAATTGTGTGTATGTACACATGTTATTTCCAGTCTTCTGTCATCCATAAATGCATCTTTTTTTCAATTGCACGGCCTTGTCCTCCTCAGAACTGTCCTGACCTAAGAAAATAGATGACTCTTCTGTCTTCGGTTTCCTCCTGTGTTTTGATTTCTTCCATTTTTCCACCTCCTTCCTCCCCTCTCCCCTCTCCTGTGTCTACAGCTGACAACATTCTTCTTTAAAGAAATGTCCATTCTCCGACTACTTGTCTCTGCTACGCTCTTTTATCTCGTTTCCATGGATTCTTTTCAATTGTTGACCAAATGCTTTTAAACCTTTCGGAGAAGTTCTTTATATCCTACCAAAGTGTGAGCACAGCGCCCCAGCTTCCCCCGGTTTAACACACTGCCTCTTCGTGAGCTTCAACCCAGGAAGGATCATCATCTGGCCATCATCCCCACATGTCTGCAAGCACAGATTTTTAGCTGGACTAAACACTTGTCCCTTGCTACAATTTTTTCCACAAGATAAAAAGAAAGACACTGCCTACACAAGATGTCATTGGACATTCTACAAAATTTAGAATAAGTAGTCTTTGACCTTTTTCCCTCATATACTATATATTTTTAACTATGTACCAAATTTCACTTTTGAACTTATACTTGAATTCCTGAGGATAAACAGAATTGGTGGAAATGATTCCCATTCATCATTAAGTGCTGGTATGATAAAATAAAACATTGGCATCACTCTTCACACATACCCAGTGGTACGTGAGCACCAGAACAACTGGCGCCCATGATCATTTGTTTATTCTAATGGACAGTGCTCACTCATACCCCTTGTTTTTCTCCTAAAACCTACACAGCCACACCATTTTCCTTCACAGTGTTGTTCCTTAGTGTAACACCTTTTCATGCTTGAAATTCTTTTGTTTATTCTCTGGATCAAAATATGCATACAAATTTAATTTTTCCTTTGGTTATAAGTCTCTATCAGTTTTAAAAATTATCTTATTAAGTTGTCATTACAGTTATTTTTAGTGCACAATAATTAAAAATACCTCCAATTTGTTATTAAACGTAAAATATACACCTTTTTAAAAGGCTCTAGCTACATATTTGTCCATTAGAGTTGCTATAACAAAATACAATAGACTGGGCAACTTATAACACACGGACTTCACAGAACACACCATTCACATCATAGTAGATAATTTTGAAGATTTTTATTTTGGAGGGGTGTGGTGAGATATTATGATATTATGAGATATTATTTGTTGCTAGAGGAAGAAATCAAAGCATCATCTCCAATTCCAGTTTTTGTCTCTGTGATCTGTTCACATGAAATAGTAAAAGTGGAATGAGGGATTATATCCCAGCAACGACTTGATTCTCTGAACTCCTTCCATGCTATGCCAACAATTATATAATGATCAATGTTCGAACATATATTTGTTAAAAGTATCAGCTGACAACTCACAAGATGGTCCACTCTTCTTAAAGCAAACTTGCTTTAAACTTACCCAGGGAGACCTGAACAAACCCCAATTCACACAGAGAAGGCACAGTAACAGACCCAAGTGAGGACTGCACCAACCCACCCCAACTTAGTAAGCACATGAGTTCACTGCAGTTTCTTGTAAGAGAATGGGTGAGGAGTCACGTAGAGGAGCACGGATGACTTGTAGGCAGCAGCACCACTGAAGGGCTCATGCCAGCACAGGCCACAGCTCATGGAAGCTGCCTCCCTGGAGACAGAAGGAAAGTCTCCTCCGCAGAAATTACCCGTTACATCTAC
>PVKB01007022.1:0-45771 GCA_004027205.1 Ctenodactylus gundi | reverse complement strand
CTAAGGGCTCCTAGTTCCCTAGTTTCCTTTGGTCATGGAAAAAAAAAAAAAAAAAAAAACAGATCTCCTCTCCCAACATGCAGTCTCTCCACAGAGCTGCATGCATCTCCCCAGAAAAATTCAGCATTAAAACCGCAGTGCGACTTCTGGTCAGGCAGCGGGGACATTAGCATGCAGATTGTTGGGGAAACTACTCTCAGCTCTCTCACACTGCTGTTGGCATTTTTTGTCCTCTAAACTTTTTTTTTTTTTTTTTTTTTTTTGCTGCACGTTGTAAGGACGGACAATGCGAGTGACAGTTTTTCCCCATAACCTGTCACGGGGCTGTGTACTAACGCCCACCCCAGGTTGATACAACTTTCTTTTTCTGTCTGTTGTTTGCCCTCGGGTCGAGCCCAGGGCATCCTCACAGAGCTACAGCCCCAGCCCATTTATTTGTCTGTTTGCTTTTTTAATTTTTATTTTGAGTTAGGGTCTTGCTCAATTGCTTGGTTGCCCAGACTGGGCTTGAACTTACAGCAATTCTCCTGCCTCAGTCTCCCAGAGAGCTGGGATTCCAGGCCTCCCTCATCAGGCCGGCTGGTCGGGCTCATGTAGAACTGGGCTCACCCCACCTCCAGCACTGAGCACCTTGTGGTCCCTTTCTACACATTTGCCTTTTGGGGGCATTTCATGTAAATTGATCCCTAGACTGTGGGGTCTGTTGTGTCTGGAATGTTTTACTCAGGTTCATGCCCACAGCGTGTGTCCTTTACTTTCTGTTCGATTCCCCAGCACCACATAAGCTGCCCATGGTGGCGCACACCCGTAATCCTGGCACTCAGAAGGCTGAGGCGGGAGGATTGCTGTGAGTTCTGGGCTACATACTGAACTCAAAACCAATCTGGACTATAGACTGAGACCCTGTCCAAAAAAAAATAAATAAAAATAAATAAATAAAAAGAAATAAAAATAACCGACTCACCTGTTAGCGCTGTCTCACCACGGCACTGCTTTGTCTGCCCATTCCTCACTGAATGGACGTGTGCGCGTTTCCAGTGTGGGGCTTCCACGCACAGCACTGCTGTAGGCATTCATGTACAAGTCCATTTTTGTTGAGGTAGGACTCGCTCTGTAGTCCAGGCTGGTCCTGAGTTCACTGTGTAGCCCAGGTTGGCCTTGAACTCACAGTAGTCCTCCTGCCTTAGCCTCAGTCTCAGGAGTGCTGGGATTACCGGTGTGGGTCATTATATCCATCTGATCATAATGTGGTGCCGGGACTTGAACTCATGGCCTTGTGCATACAAGGCAAGTGCTTTAATCACTGAGTTACGACTCCAGCCCCTCTTTAGACTCTCAGTCAACAACACTCTCTTCTTGACTTCTCTGGTCTGTGGAAATTTCTGCCCCAAAGAATTCGAGTACTCATGTCGGAAGTCTACCTTTCGCCCTGTTGCCTGGTCCTGGTGGAATTTTCTCCAGTGGCAGCCTTCTCTGGAAAGACTGGCTCACTGTAGATACACTCTAGTCATTAAGAATCAAAGGACAACTGACTGTGTGTGCAGCACTCTGCAAGGAGCTGTCACTTTCAGAAAAAGAAATCTGGGCCAGGGTTGGGCTAGGATTGGGGAGCTTACCCTGCCTAAGCAAGGTCCTGGGTTCGATTCACCAGCAGCACATAAAGATTAGCTGGGCATGGTGGTCAATACCTGTAATCACAGCACTTGGGAGGCTGAGGAAGGAGGACTGTCACAATTTTGAGGCCAGCCTGGGCTGTATAGTGAGCTCACGATTAGACTGGACCTTACAGCAAGACCCTGTCTTGAAAAGAAAAAAAAAAAAATAGAGAAAGAAATTCTAGGTTGTCTTAGCTCTCAAGAAGTGAACAACTTGGCAGGGAGGAAAACTAAGCACACAGGAAGTAAAACAACTGAGATCTCAATGACTGAGCGCGGCCGGCAGTGCTGTGGTTTGCAGTGGAGAACTGGGGCCGGGGACTTGTTTTTGTTGCCGTGTGCCAGGCACTGTGCTAGTCGTGAGGATAAGTGGAAAAAAAAAAAAAAAAAGGAAAACACAGTATGTTGTCATATGGTGGCAGTGGGAAGAATAAAAACAAAGCAGGAAAGTAAGATTAAAAAGTTGGGTGGAGGCTGGGAGAATAGCACAGCAGTTAGAGCACTTGCCTAGCTAGTGCAAGGCCGAGTTCGATTCCCCAGCAGCACATCAGCCAGGCACAGTGACGCACACCTGTAGTCCCAGCACCAATACTACTGAATGGGGGACCCACCCTTCTGATTTAGCTTTACTTTATTTATTTATCGAGGAAGAGTCTCAATCTGCGTCCAGGCTGGTCCTGATCTCACTATGTAGCCCGGGCTGGCCTCAGACACTCAGCAATCCTCCTGCCTCAGCCTCTTGAGTGTTAGGATTACAGGCATGTTCCACCACGCCTGGTTTATGTGGTGCTGGGGAACTGAACCCAGGGCCGGCCTTGAGCTTGCTAGGCCAGCACTTTAACTGCTGAGCTATTCCTCCAGCCCCTTAGCTTTACATTAACCACTTCCTATAAGGAAGTGAGTGTACCTTAGTTACTTTTTTGTTGCTGGAATACAATACCCAACATGCACAACTTAAGAAAGGCTTATTTTAGCTCACAGTTTCAGAACGTTTCAGTCCATTCCTGGGCAGCCGGCAATGGTGAAAGTGCTTGGCAGAGGCCTAGCCAGAGAGATGAGAAGATGTTCACAGTGCGGCGGAAGAGGAAGCTGAGTAAGCCCGGAAGGCCAGAGCGTGCACACAGCCTTCCAGGTCATGTCCCAGGGACCTACCCCTTTCTGGGTCAACCCCCCGACCCACAACCCCCCCACAACCCCATGATCCGCCTTTTCCGAATCAAGCCCAGTGATCCGTCTCGTCCAACCAGGCCCACCACCTAACAGCACAGGAAACCAATGGATTCACCCCAATGATTGACTTACCTCACAAATATGAGGCTTTTGGGGGACACCCGGAGGCTCGCCATAACAGTGTGCGAGGTACACACGACACACCACCCACCCACTGGGTGCACACGGCCCTTCCCTCGTGTCCATTTGCATATACCTGTGGTCTCCAGGGACAGTAATTCAGAGACGCAAACACAGACGACAAGGAAGGCGATCCCAGGACAGCCGCACCTTGATACTCAACGGAAACTCATCAAATCTGGCGCTTGATGTATTCTGTTGCCACAATGTTGTTCCCACTCGCGGAGTGTTCTCGGTGCTCACTGCACAAGCGAGGACTTGCTGCTGTCGGTTGTCGGGTGACTCCCTACCCTTTCTAGCCAAAACGACGTGTTTGACACCACTCCTTCTGGCACTTGATGCACCTCTTGAAACCACCAATGTCAGGTACTGAGGTGCCACGGTGTGAGACTGTGAGAGAAGGGGCCGGGGCATGGCTTGGTGGCTGGAGCCCTTGCGAGAACGGGCAAGGCCCTGGGGTTGATCCGTGCGGGGTGGCGCAGGCGGGTGACCCCAGCACTCAGGAGGTTGAGGCAGGAGGATTGCTGTGAGTTTGAGGCCAGCCTGGGATACAGAGCGAGACCATCGAAATAAATAAATAATAAGACCGAGAAGGTAGGAAAGAGTCCCGAGAATATGGCAGCAGACACAGATTGAGTGGTTTGGGGCAGGTAGGTGTGACATGCAGCGCTGTACAGCATCTTCCCCTGGGCTCAGGAAGAGGCCCCCTGGCCACCGTGGGCTCCTTGCATCCACGCGCATGGGCAGCACCTGCTGGTCCGCTTCCAGGAGGGTGGGCTGTGGGGCCAGTGAGGACAGGACTTCCTGGAAGGGAAAGCCAAAACACACTAAAGGTTAAAGAAACAAAAGAGGCGGCCATGTGCTTTTAAGCCAACCCAGAGCACAGGATGGATGAGTGGGGTGCCCTGACAGAACGGGCGATGGGCAAGAGGGTGGGGAGAGCCCAAGAACAGCAGCAGGGCGAGGAGCCTACGGCATGTGATCTCTGGGGTCAGGCTAGCCTTAGTCTAAACCTTAGCTTCTCCACATAGGCATGTGGTCTGGAGCAGCCATCCCCAAATGCCAGGTCACAGACTTGTGTCAGGCCCCAAGGCAGGAGATGAGCATCAGACTGTGCGTGAAGCCTCACCTGTACTTACAGTTGCTCCCTGCCACTCACACTGCCGCCTGAACCACACCTCCTGTTGCATCAGCAGCACAAGCCCTACTCTGAGCTGGGCATATGATGAGAGTCTAATGGCCAGTGACCGCAGGTGGAGTTGAGACAGTGACGCGAGCGCCGGGGAGCGGCTGCAACTATAGATTCACATCAGCACAGAGATTTGACTGTGCAGAGGCCATAATCAATCAATTGCTTGCAGCCTCATTTCAGAAACCATAACAGTGAGTAGCAAGTGACAGTTAAGCTGCACCTGGTAGCACGCGTTAGCGTTGGATACCTATTTCATTACTTATTACAATATAATAATAGAAACAAAGGCGCCACTGATGTAATGTGCCTGAATCCTCCCTCAACACACTCCTTGGGTCTGCGGAAAAACTGTCTTCCAAGAAACTGATCCCTGGTGTCAAAAAGGTTGGGGCCGCTGGCATAGAGCTCGTTGTTTAACATTTACCTGCCCCTGTCTGGTGAGCTTGGAGGAGAAGAGCAGTGCCAGTCCCGTCTAGGTGCCTGTGTGGGCTCCGTGACAGTCTTACACTGTGCCTTCAGCAAAGCTTGGCGCGAACAGGCGTGAGAATTGTGCCAATCTCGCCCAAGGCCTTCACTCTGAGCTCCATTCCCAGCCGATTTTTATTTGTAATTTTGACACAGGCTCTTGCTAGGTCACTAAGGGGCCCAGGCTGGGCTCCAGCTGGCAATCCTCCTGCCTCAGCCTCCCAGAGTGCTGCGATGACAGGTTTGTGCCCCCATGCCCAGCTAGATGTTATTTTTAAAGATCCCAGAGTAAAATCACTCGCAGTGTTAAACATAAGACATGTTCCGTTTTCTGTAGAGGTTATTTTGAAAAACTGAGCTTAGAGATCTTGAGAGTGGTGGGAGTACCTTAGCAAAAAAAAATTCTTTTAGCTGAACATCCCACGGGTGAACTGGGTCCTGTCACAATCCTATTCTTTGTGAGGCTGGCACTGGAATGTGGTGGAAATCGGCAGAAATCCCACCCCGGAGTTGCTGACCGGCAGCTGTGGGATGACATTTTCCCCCAGACATTTGCTGGATTTTTTTTTTTTTTGGTCTCCGAATAATGAGTCATTATTGTGAGATACTGTTTATTGTAAACCTTCTGCCTCTCGCCATACATGCTGAAACAAAAGGCCACTTGAAAGCCACTTTGTGCTGCAGTCACGAACCAAAGCATACAACTGCTCTGAAATGCCATCCTGCATGCGAGCCCTGTCTTGCCAGACCTTTTAAATAACCACTTAAAATATATACCCACTAGTGGGAAAGTCAGTGTTGTAATCTTTACTGGGATCCTGTTTCTGCAAAAATCTTATGCATTTATATGCACAGACAATTTCATTCACTGTTGCTATTAACAAAATGCACACCTTTGGGAACTTTCCAAAGAAAAGGGGATTTATTTAGTTTGCAGTCCTGGAGGTTCAGGGCCATGGCACCAGGACCAGCTTGGCTCTGGTTAGGATGCCTGAGACTGAGGCACACCTCCGAGTGGATGGCGTGGCAGGAGAGGGCCACCTCCTGAGGACGGAAAGCCAGCATGGCCCAGGGGCTGGGCCAGCCCTGACTCAGCAGTCTGAAGACACCGTTCAAAGCCATGGCTTCCCCTGGGCGCATGGACCGAATCTCCCGCGTTCCTACGAGCCAGTGGGTGCAGATCGCAATGGTATCCTAACAGCCAGCTCTCATTTGTCAATCTGTAAATTGAAATGTGCTTGGCACCTGAACTTCGGCCCTCCCAGATGATCTTACCGTCACTCCCACCACACACGGGCACAGACAGTTGGAAAGCTTGGTCGCCCATGGGCCTTCCCGGCTGAGGCTGGTGCCCACCTTGTTCCAGTTCTCATTCTCTAAACAAATGTCCTCTTTGCAATCCATTTAGGGCCACATACTTTGCATTTTTGTTGAGGACTTTGTGTTAAAAAGGATCCTCAAGATGAGTGCTGAAGGGCTGTCTTAGGTCCTGTGCAAAAAAAAAAAAAATTATGAGTGGCTTTGAAGAAAATAGGCATGTTTGGTAAGCTTTTGTTCTACTATGAATTATAGCACTGCTGGCCCTGTGTTCAATGTTACTAAATTAATTTTATGCATTAAATATCAAACAGCAAGGTTATGCATGACTGGTTGACAAATCAGTCCACAAAAATTTCCTTTTATATACGGATTACACCGTAGTGGCAGGGTGAGTCAGTCCTAGTTTTCTAGGACTTCAAGAGCCAATTGCACACATGGGGCAGCTGAGAACAGTTCTGTAGCCTAAGAGGCGGTATTTCTAGACAGAGCCCACAGTAACTGGCCTTGACAGGTCCATTCAAAAAAGGGGTCAGCAGAGATAGCAGAGTCATGATTTGCAAGGAACTTTCTCAGATTTTTTTTGCTGGAAAGATGACCAGGTAAATGGGAGCATGTGGATGAAATGACTGTGACATAATCCACAGGATTTAAGACAACAGGAATGGGAAACATAGTTGTAAAAGAGGTTGAAACATACTATCTCTGAGACATGCATTCTTTTTCAAAATATATACGTATCTAAATAGCACAGGTGAATTTAAAACCCATGTTAATACGCGTGTAGGAGTGATTATAATTTTCTCAAATCTATATACAGGCTCAAAGGAAATCCCTCAACTAAAGAAACAAGCACGAAGAAATTAAGTGGCAAGATTTTACTGCTTAGCCAGCTGAAGAACTCAGGTCTCTGATTCCCAGGCCCGTGTGCTCTACTCCCTCCTCCTTCTTGGGATGGCAGCCACCAATCCCTGGAGTTCACATGCTTTACTTAAGATGTGCAACTCCACTTGTTTCTTGAGTTCTGGGTGAGGAAAACTTGCTTTATACTTATGAGTCTTCTCTGTGTTTTTCTGCTTGTTTCCTGGTCATCTGAGAATGTAAGCAAGTGTGTATTTTAAGATAAAGATATAATAGTTCAAGAGTGTATCTTATTGTTCTGATGTCTGTTTGAGATTACCTTCACACATCATTGTCTTGATTATTTTTTCATCGCCGGGACCCAATACTCGACACTTAAGGAGGAAAGGTATATTTTTAGTTCACCATTTCAGAGGGTCTCAGTCCATTCAGGGTCAGCTGGCAACGGTAGGAAGGATCTGGTGGAGAACAGTGGCTCAGACATCACAAGACGCAAGATCAGGGCAGGGGAGAAGCTGGCTCTCTTCCAGGCCACAGGCCTATCAGTTCCCCACATGCCCAGTAACGTACCATATAACCAGCAATGCACCACAAACTCAGTAATCCACGCTCCTGACCAGGCCCCACCTCCTACTGGCATGTGAAATGCAGATAATCCACAACACTAAAATACATGAGGCCTTTGGGGGTGTTACAGACCCAAACCCTAACAATAATGTTTCTTTTTGAATTAACTGAGAACAAGCCTCAACATTTCCAAAACTTATGATTTTTAGATTTCACATCTAGTTATATGAATAGTATAATTAAAGCAGATAACCTTAAAGGGATGCGTTCATATATGTAAGGATGTCTTCTTCCCAAACACTAGAAAACATGGACAACTTTTGTGAAGATATGAAATGTTGGCTAAAGCCATGGATTCCAATCATTTTAATATTAAGCATTGGAGGAAAATTTAAATATTTATAAACATAGCTTTAAAAGGAAAAAGAGGGGCTGGAGGAATAACACGGTGGTGAAAGTGCTTGCCTAGCAAGCACAAGGCTCTGGGTTCTATTCCCCAGCACCACATCAATTGGGCATGGTGGCATACACCTGTAATCCCAGAACTGAGGAAGGTGAGGCAGGAGGAGTGCCATGAGTCCAAGGCCAGCCTGGATTCCAAAGTGAGTTCAGGACCAGGCTGGGCAACAGGGCGAGACCCTGTCTCAATAAATAAATAAAAGGAAAAAGATCCAAGTTTTACAATGTTTAATGGTTTCAATATTTAGTGTCAGAAGTCATACTTGGCTCTCTTTCCAAAATCTCTCCCAATTAACACACAGAAGAGGTAATGAAGGGCAGACTTCTCAGAAGGACGAATCTAGCATGGTTCCACATCTGTGAGGGATAAAATGGTCTCACATTAGCAGAGTGCAAAATGGATGGCGGCAGCTGGAGAAGGAGTCGCTGTGGAGTTTCAGGTGTGGAAGGTGAGTGTTAGGGATCTTCTGCCAGGAGGGTCAATTTCACGGGATGCGTTTATCTCCTCCCAAAATGATTTTTTAAACTCCTCACCTTATAATGGGACATTCAATGACTACCAAAGTGAATTTGCTCAAATAGCAGAGCTGAGCCATCTCAGTCCTATAAAAATGCTCTTTCGTAGTAGCACCAAGACTTGCATCTTGCAAAGCCCTGGGCTCCTTCTCTGCCCTTCTATCTACTCTCCGCAGCACTCTGCTGACCATTATTTCCTATTTAAATTCCTCAGTGCCTGTGGTACCACACTCTGTATTTCCACTCTCCTGGTCCACTCTATTCTCTTGTCTGGTCCTCCTCTTTTGTCAAAACAAGAACAGAAACAAGAGCTTTTCCAGTCTTCCCTTCTCCTGATGACCAACACCTGCCAGGCCTTCAGTAAGCAACCTCCACCTCAAAGAGCCATCCTCGTTGTCATTTTCTTTCATAACCCGATTTCAACTCCCAGCAGATCCCATGGCCTGATTCTGAGTGTGATAACCTCCTCTCCAAATCCTACCCCTGAAATCCCCGCCACCTTTCACCTAGATTCTGCAATGGGCTCCTCTTTGGTGTCGCTGGCCACACGCCTGTTTCTTTCTTCACTCAGTAGTCAGAATCATCTTGGACATCTCCAAAGACTTCCCACTGCATCAAGAATGAAATATCAGCTCACTGCCTCTTATTGTAAGACTACAATCTGGCGTCCGCCACGCTTTCAACATTACACACACTGTTCTTTGCTCTCATTTGATATACCTGTGCCAACTCAGATGTTCCCAACCCTCTGCTGGACAATTCTCCTACATATTCAGCTTTTCTTCAGTCAAGGGCAAAATCAACTTTCATTTATTCAGTATATGTATGCGCCAATTCCCCAAGTTGAATTTAAATACATCTTATCAGCCTATTCTAGTAAAAGTAATAATTATGGAGAATAAAACCTTTACTTATTGACTGACATTTTTTCCTATCTGAAATGAATGCTTATTCCAAAGAACAGAGCTCTTTGAGCACAAGGATAACTTGTTCCTTAGGGCAGTGACCCCAACCTTTTTTGCCACCAGGGACTGAATGTATGGAACACACATTTTCCACGAATGGAGTGGAGGTAGGGGGATAGGGGTGCTAGCATCCCTACCTCTGTTCCACCTGGGATCATTAGGTATTAGTCTCACCAGGAGGCCACAATCCAGACCCCTCTCAAACACAGTTCACAGTACGGCTCATGCTCCTGTGAGAATCTAATGCCGCTACTGATCTCACAGGAGGCAGAGTTCAGGTGGTATCTTACGTTTTCATGGCTGGGACACAATAATTGACACCCACAACTTAGGGGAGGAAAGACTTATTTTAGCTCAGTTTCAGGAAGTCTCAGTCCATCCCTGGGTGGCTGGCAAGGGTGGAAGCATATGGTGAAGGCCCAGCCAGAGAAAAGCTGTTCACCCCATGGTAGAAAGGAAACGAGGGGAGTAAGGACAGAAGTGGAATGAGCGAGCCACAGTATATCCTTCCAGGTGAAGCTCCAGTGACCCATCCCCTTTGGTCAAACCCCAGTGATGTGTTCTTTCCATCCACGCCACATCTCTTACTAGCACAGGAAATCAACGAGTCACTTTCCAAACATGAAGCTTTGGGGGACATTCTGTATTCAAACCATCACAGGTGATAATGAGAACAAGGGGGAGCAGCTGTATATACAGATCAAGCTTCATGTACTGGTCTGCTGCTCATGTCCCACTGTGTGCCCTGCTTCCTAACAGGCCACGGGCAGTACAGTCTGTGACCTGGGGGTTAGGGACCCCTGCCTTAAGGTTCTCCTCAACTTCAGATCCGTTCCCAGCCCATGGCAGGTATTAAGTGAATAGATGGAATGGGTAGGAAAACGGCATTCTAGCCTTTTGGATTTCTTTCCTATGGTGACAAAAGTAATGAGGAAAGAAGTGACCAAGTTTTAACAACCCTACCTTATCCCATAAGGTACAGCAGTTTGTCCTCTATATTCATTCAAAAAACACATGAACAAGTCCAAGTTAGGTAACCCTTTGCCAGTTGAAAACCACTAACCTACAGAGAATCAGTCAATGCAACATTTAAAAATAGGATTCTAGAAAAGATAGCTTTCCACTTCTTTATTTTTTTCCTGTGCCGTATCTCCAACACTTTATTTTTATTTTGAGACAAAATCTCACAAAGTTGCTAGATTGCCAGGCTGGGCTCAAACGTGCCATCCTTTTGCTCCAGCCTTCCAGAGCACTGGGAGTACAGGCCTGTGTCACCAGGCCCAGCTAAGTTTTCTTTGAATACTCTAAAACTTAAAAAGAGTTGGGACACAAAATGATCAAGTACAACAAATACACAAATGCACTGCATCGGTGGGTCCTGGCTGGGGTAATGCTGTCATCGCAATGCCATCTCCCAGTGCTCTAGGAAGGGAGGCGGAACAGCTGGCAGCTAGTGTGTGTTACTTTTCTTCTAGTCTCTAACTTGGATGGCCTAAATCTTTGCACTGCATAAAATGATACTGCCTTCAGACACTTCCACTGGAGCGTGGTCACAAAGCTGTTAGTCTGAACTTTGACTTTCTAACGCTGATTGCACTGTTATTGCACTCTGTGATTAGGGCTGGAGGTCACACCTCACCTCAGCAATGCTCCTTCTTGATGCTTAGATGTTGCAGCTCTCGGCAGTTCTCTTTCAAGCACTTGTTCAGGGACATGGCAGGGAACCTTTCTGCCTCTGCGTCTTTCTTTACCTTAGTTTCCTGCTTGGAAATGTCGAGTTTTGTACTGGAGGAGTAATCCACCAGGGACTTCTGTGTGCACCATGAGTCCTGCCAGCAGATGTCCTCACAGGGCTCAGGAGAGTCCAACTCCTCCATGAGCACTTTTCAAAGCAGAGCAAGAAGGAAATCCTAAAAGCACATTAAAACTCTGGTTTTCAAACCAAATGAGTAAGATGTTCAGCATTATTTTCTGAGAAAGCACTCAGGCTATGTTACAGAAGTGCACGTCCTTGAAATATCTGATCAAGCAATTACATTGTGCTGTTAAGTTACAGTGGCTGAGATAGACTTCCAATAACTGGAACTCATATTTTTACAGTAAATATTCCCTAAAAGCTAGATTATGTAACTTAGGGCCAGGAAGGCATGTGTACTTCCAGGTGAGTCAGATACCTTGAACACCTTAAGCCTCAGGTCATCTGGTGACTCATGCTGCCTCAAGGGTGAACTTGTGTACCTGTGACTCCGGGTAAACACACTGCTGCATTCCTGGTCACCTACATCTCACCACCTAGTTAAGAGTGAGTGCAAGGAATTTATTTATATCAGTTTTAATATTATATTAAGTGAAGTTAGGAATCACAGACCACAACCAGTTATATAACACACTGCTCATTGCTTGAAGCTTAACTGAAAGTTTTAATTATCCTTACCTGAAAGCAATGCATCAATATTTAGTAATGGGCTAGTTCAATAATCAGGGGTGTGCAAACCTTTGTTTTTTTTTTTTTTTTTTTTTGAGACAGGGTCTTGCTCTGTAGCCCAGGCTAGTCCTGAACTCACTATGTAGCCCAGGTTAAGCCTGGACTCACAGCAATCCTCCTGCCTCAGCCTCCTGCATGCTGGGATTAGCAAACATTTTAACAACTGAGGATTTTACAATTTAATATTTGTGCATGCTAAAACTTTAGACAACTCCATGGGATGATGATAATAGATTACTTTTCATACTCATTAAACACAGATGTCCAATCAAATGAGCAGCTTTTGCAAACTGATTTCAACATGAGCGTATTTCAGAATTAAACATGAAAAATGATTTCTGCTAGGTCCCTGCTTATCTGGGGGTGGCCTTTACTGTGAAACTTCATCATAAAACAGAAGCTGCCATTGACAGTGGCAATTCTTTTTCATGGCCTGACATCTGCCCAAATCGAAAAAAAGTAGCATTAAGAATAAAAATCCAAAGGAAAAAGGAACACGATGGACTGGGGAGTGAATCTTGTACTCACACAAGTATGCTTACTAAATACAATTCCATACAAATTAGAGCTGGCCAGCCACTCACGTGACCTTTGATCAATGTTTATGACTTTGTCAGCATCAAACAAAGTTGGTCCCAAACAATATTTTAGGAATGATTTTTTTTCTTATCAAAGGGTGGTAAGGTATAGTTGGCACCTACCTTTCAGGCCATAAAATTTGATGACCTAAGTTTTTAAATTATTCTAATTTTTAGAAAATATGTAAGCCTCAAAGGGCAAAAATTGGGAGGTCCACATATCAGTTTCTCCCAAGGACATAACCAAAGTTTAAAAAAAATCTCTTCTAAAATTCAAAAGCGAGTGATACTAAATTTCAATTTTGAGAAACAATTTTTAGAATTACCGATGTGCAGCTAAGCCTCATTTTAATTTTTAGTGATTCATATTATAAAACATAAATCCTCCAGATGCCATAGCTAGGGTGCTTTTTCTGAAATCCCAAGAATCAAATCTTCTTGCTGTTTAATTGCTCAACAATTTAAAAAGAAATGAACATTTTGAATCTGTCATCAAGGGCACACACACGTAAGTTTACGTTTTTGTAGTCAAAAAAATCTCATACAGAGAAAATCGCTTTGTTTTGTATGGTCAAGTCTCACTTTAAAGGTGTGAACCAAATGGAAACATTTCAGGTTTGCTTAAAATAGCCCACAGCTTATTTCTTAAAAGCCTTGGCAAAAAAATGATTAAGAAAACTTTTGAACTCCTTCAACTAGCTAGGAGGAATCCAGTAGACAAACATTTTTTAATTTTATGGGCTAGCTGGACTAGAGTTCTGTACCAACAGAGCTTGTTTCCTATGCGGACTTCTACAAGTCCGGCCCCAAAGAAAAGTGTACTTATCTGCATTTACTAAAGAATCAGAAAACTACCTAATAAAAAAGAAAATTTCTACTGACACGGGTATTTTAAATATCAAGAGTATTTTTCAGTCTGGGGCAAACCTGTCTGTATGTAAGAAACAACACTATTATCACCCCGAATATAGCCCATTTAAAGTAGGCTTCTCCTAAACTGTTCTCCCGCTGTGAAATCAGGCAGCAGTGTCAAGAAAGACACACCATCACTACAGTCTTCTCAGGGAGGGCTCTGGAAGGAAAGCAATATTTAGTATTTACTTATTTCACTTTTAAACTAGCTGTGACATTAAGATGTAGAAGAAAAGGGGACTTTTCACACAACAATTTTGAATTAAAAGCGTAACAGTGAGTCACAGAAATCCAGCTGTGTTTGTATGTGTGGTACTGGGGACTGAGCCCAGGGCTTTCCCACTGAGATACAAGCCTAGCCTTGTTTTTTTTTTTTTTTTTTTTTTTTTTTTTTTTTTTTTTTTGAGAGGGGGGTCTCACTGAATTGCTCAGGCTGGGCTCTACCTTGTAGAGCTCCTGCCTCAGCTTGCCAGGTGCTGGGATCACAGGTGTGTTCCAACACGCTTGATGCAATCCAGCTCTTGTGATACACTAGACTGCATCTGTCTGGCAGGACTGTTAAGTTTGACCAGTTTTAGGCTGGATTTACAGATAAAAATAAAAGAGAGAAAAACATCTCGTGATATAATAGAAGCTACCTGCACAGTTTTCACAGAAGTGGGGAAGATTTCGCCAGTGGTTAAGCGCTAGGAATATGCTGACCCATTTTTGACTTCCTCTTAAACTCTGTAATACTTTGATAAGCCATCTCTAAGATTCCAACGCTGTAATAGTTAAAAGTACAAAAACACAATAGCATTTAAAAGAAAAACACCTAGTTTTAAGTCAGACTTAAGACATACTAAAAATGGGTTTCAGAGGAAAAGTGGCAGATGACCCTCCATCTGGGAAACGTTACCGTAAATCCAGCCTACGTTAAAGGTTAGGGTATAATTTTAGGTATTGTCGTGTTTTCGGCCCAAAGAACACAAGGACCTGCTTTCTGTCCAGAAACCAGAAGATGCGCGACTGCCAACAGCAAAGACACCACAGGAGAGCTGGGGCACTGGGAGTCCGGGCCACGACCGAGTCCAGTCACAGCGTTCCAGGTCTCTGAGTTCTAAGCTCGCCAACTCAGGGTCAGACAGGTCTTTAGGCTTCCAAGGCCACCACATGCATTACACACTGGAATACAAGCACAGAAACTTGTCATTTTTATTTGGGTAACAAAGGGTCTCCAAATTATATTCAAAAATCCTAATACCACTTCTGTAAAAAAAATTATTTAGCACACTTTTCACAAATGACTTGTGTCAAGAGAAGAAAATACACACCGCCTCATAACATCTTCAACTTTTTTATTCCCTACCATAAACATTTGTCTTTCGTTTTCTTGCAGTTTTCTACAATTTCCAACTTATACCTGGATTTAATACTGCTTTAATCTGCTAAAGACATTAACTGATTGCTTTCCTAAATCTAAAGATTATATAGTTTTAGTATAAATATATATCACATATTTTCGTAAAATTTTGACAAAACCGAAAAGCCTTGTTTTAAGCCCATGCCCCTTCCACTGCTTATAAAATCTGATTTAATGATCAAAAATTCTTGTTTGTGGCTCTTCGGGTACAACAGTTGTCTTCCTCCTCAACTCCCACCCGCTTTTACATTGTAACAAGCCATAGAAAAAAACCAAAGAAATGTTAGTTTTAGTTCTTGCTTTTGACACTATAAAATAATGTGAACTTTGTTTTCAAATGAAACAAATATATCCCAAACCCAATACATTCAAATGAGCTGAGTTCCTTTAAGGTAGTCACCTGGGAAGGCCACGGTTCATTCTCTTACCTACATCACCACTGCAAAAAACACCTTAAGAACTCTTCGGGGATTGCTCTCCAAGCCAGCTGCATTACCTCGGTTAGATTTAATTTGTAGGTGTCATGTGGTGCCAAACAATAGCACCTAAAAACAGCCAAACTTGGTAATGCTGCTTTCTGTGTTAAACAATGTATAATCAAAGCTAATGGCGTGACTCCAATAGGCTTTGGACGCAATCCGGAAGAGCGCACCGCGGGCCTGGGCAGCGGCAGGCACAGGCCTGAGTGCCAGCCTGGCCACCTGGTCACTGCGCAGGGTAACATTCACTTAGCTGTCTAAATTCTGGCATATTTGTTTAAAGTGACATTCTAAGAGTTAAACTTTTTTCTAAAACAGGAATATCATCCTTAAGTTAAAAAGAAAAAAGAATTTTATTTCTTTAAAGCACTGCTGTCCAAGCACTATGCAAGTGTTCTGTTAGCAAGTTTGCTTTTTTAATAAAGACTACTTTCCAAAAGTTGAAAGCAAATAACTTACTTGCCTCCAAGCTTTTTAATCAACTGAAGATAAAACAATCTGAAATTTCTAAGGTTCTAAAAAAAAAAAACCAAAACAACAACCCCAAATGTAATAAAAACGCATCAAGAACCAAGCTACAATTTCTGAGCTGCTCTGTTTATTTTGCTGCTTGAATCCTAAGTGACAGTATGCCGCTGTCAGATGGGGTCTCATCTAACCCTTTACTACACTGCAGGTACAGAAATATACGGACACATTTCTGGAGAACTGACATTTTGCAAAATGCAGCAAACATTTTCATTTATACATGAGAAAAGGAAGTGTTCAAAAGGGTATGCATTTCAAGTTATTGCAGGTTATTTGTGAGAGAATTTCTGCAGGTAAAACATGTTTAAATTTAACCAACAGTAGCGTGTCAGTGTACTTAAAATCATGACAAAATCTTCTCTCTGGTCATGTTGCCCATGACAAATTACTATGATGCTGTATGCTTAGGGCAAGATGTCAACACAGCATAAATCCCATGGTATTTTGGTTTTCTTCTGGAGATTAAAGCTGTTTTTCTTGGGATAAATGCAGCAGCAAAACACAAACCAGTTGATCACAAAAGCACTTCTGCCATAACTCCAATAATTTTCAGGACACATCAACCGACAGTAGTTTTGCCATTCCCAGTCCTTTAAAGGATTACATCTCTGCACTGTTGTCTCAAGCACATCTGTGACAGCGTGTCTCAGTCAGGCCAGTTTGCTGACTACCGCCTGGTTGAGAGAGTTTAGTTGGTTGGTCCATTTATCTAGTGCCGTATACCGCGCACCACCCCTCTTCTGATGGTCCAGTTCAAGGAGCTGGTTGACTTGATCAATCCGGCCATGAATAGTACTGGAAGTAACAAAAAGAACATGGGTTTACAAATAATTTCCATTAAGTATAGCTCCTGAGCTAACATTTCAAAAGATGCTCACAATATCAACAAATGCCAAACTAAAGGTTGCTGCCTACATTAAAATAGTGGAATTGGCTAGCATGAAAGCTTATCGCCGATAATCTCAACACTCTGGGAGGCTGAAAAGGAAAGGCCTAAAGATGGAGCTCAGCCTGGGCAATGCAGTGAGACCCTGTCTCAAAATAAAAACAAGGAGGTACCTGGGGGCACTGCTCAGCAGTTAAGACAAGGTTCTGAGTTCTATTCCCCAGTACCACATAAACCAGGCATGGTGGTGCACACTTGTAATGCCAGTACTTGGGAGGCTGAAGTAGAAGGACTGCTGTAAGTTCAAGGGCAACCTGTGCTACCCAGTGAGTTTAGGAGTTACCTGGATACACAGCAAGACCCTGTCTCAAAAATATCTACACACATAAATATATAAATGGAACAGAGAAGTGGCTCGGTACAAAAGCTGAGTTCAATCTCCAGTACTGCCAAAAAGAAAAAAGAAAAAAAAAAGCAGATTTAGTATTGGCTCACTTTATTGCCTTGGCCAAATATTGTGGCTTGGCTCTGGAGCGTCCCCAAAAGTCTCATGTATTTGAATGTTACAGGTTGTCTATGGAACCATGTGCTGCTGGGAGACTGGGGCCTAGTCTGGAGGGGTGGATTACAGGCGTGTAAATTGGGTTGGGTTAATGGCGTGTAGTGGGGGTTTATCACACCTTCCCCACCTGGATGCAGGAGGGGCTGATCACAGGGATAAGACCTGGAAGGACATATAAGCTGCTTCCTGCCTTCCTGGGAGGCCTAGTCTCAACCTCCCTTGACTTGGCTTCCTATCTGTGATGTCGTGAGAAGCCGCCTCCACTTCTGCCTCTGCCATGTACTTCCATTGCTGCCAGCCGCCCTGAATGGACTGTGACCTTCTGAAACTGTGAGCTAAAATAAACTTTTCCTCCCTAAATTTGTGGATGTTGGGTATTGTGTCACAGCAATGAACAAGTAACTAAGACACCATGTCTAGAAACCCATCAGGTCTCAGCTCCCTTTCATCAGTTTCTCTGAACTACCAGGCCTAGACTTACCTAATTAGTTAAGGGCACATGGCATGTATACGCAACACAATTTCAGAAAGACTTCATTCCATGTATCTATCTTATAATTTCTTTACTCTACACAGGTCATATACTGAATGAGAAATCTATCTGGAAAGCTACCTGGAACTTTTTCAGAGCACACATGCTTAATATGCCATTCATCACATACACACAAACATTCCTTCTCGTGGCAAATCACAGCCAGAGCATGTTGTATAGTAAGTCAAGAATTCAACTGCTACCTTTGCCTATTATTCAACATTTATAGTCCCGAAACACACTGTGATTTAAATATATGGTAAAGTACTTACTTATCCAATATGCACTGCACCAGCAAGCTTTCCACATCAGCTACATCTATGTTTAACTCCTAGGACAAAAGAGTAATTATAATTTTACTACTTAGCATCTTTAAAGATCTCATGATTTTATATAATCACTCATTTCCACCACTTACAGAAAAATCAGCAAAAAGATAATTAGGAAAAACCCTATAAACTCATTATCACTTAAAAGTACCTTCTAAAATTTGTGCCTAACAAAGATTCAACTTCGTAGGTTTTGAAGTACATTCCTGCTACAGTTTTATCCTGGTTGTGGTTGGTCCTTCAACAACATTTCAGCCACTACACTCTTCTACAATTTTCTCAGAAAGATGAAGGAATCTTGGCAGTTTTAAATTTTAACAACTTCCATGTTGCTTTGCTACAATGTTAAACCTACTTTCTGTTAACTCAAATTTATGCCCCCAAAGACATAAAAAACAATTTACACTAAAAGCCCTTAAGTTATGCTGTATTTAGGATTATATAACTTTTCCAAGTTAGCTACTCCTTTATACAGGAACGTAGGTATTATATATACATTTGTAAGTATAAAATATAAACGTAATTAAAAGCTACAAGTACCTTAGAAATAAAGGGAATATGTATTCTCGTATAAGGCTTAATTAATTTTATGAGCACTTGTGTCCTGATGTTTCGTAAAAGCTCTGAAAGACAAAAATACACTGTATTTAACAAAAATTAGCACACTGTGTTTGTGTGAATCATTATGCACTTCTAAGCCACTAATTATCTCACCATACATGCTTCGTCCATGTTTTTCAAGGGTCAGGTGTTCCGATTTACAAACACTTGCCTCCACGGGAGCACAGCCTGACTGGCAGCTGCTGGTCCCACCATTCCTTGTTCCCATTCCCAGATACTGCTTCATCAGCCTCCTGCCTTTTTGGCGAGTTCACTGCCTACCACCACTAACATCTTTCAAGCAGTCTTCTGTAGACCAGCCAAGCATTCTTGCCTTACGCTATCTCAGAACCGAGAGTACTATATTTTATCCACTGATTTTATAGCTTCCCCAGGTAATTTGCATGTAATTGTCTTTCTCATTTTTAAAACTACACCATAGTTCACGGACAATGCTTCTGAATTTTCTTTATAAATCTCTGGACTATTCTAGGTTCATACAACAAGTTTTAAAAAGTGTTTCATGAAAGACAGGAAGTAGAAATTACTTTTCAAGTACTGTTCAAGAAATTTTTCTGATGCATTTGAAATATAACTATTTAAATGAGCTACTCCAACTGGTCTCTAAAAACTCTGAAACAGGGTTGGAGAAATAGTATAGAGGTTAAAACCTTGCCTAGCAAGCTAAAGGCCCTGAGTTTGATTCCCCGGCACCACATAAAGGTGGGTGTGGCGGAGCACGCCTATAATCCCAGCATTCGGGAGACTGAGACAGGAGGACTGGTGTGAGTTTGAGGCCAGCCTGGGCTCCATAGTGAGTTCAGGACCAGCCTGGACTGCAGAGAGAAACTCCGTTTTAAATTAAAACAAAACAACCACCAAAACCCTCAAATAGCTTTATAATAGGTAGAAATACTAGAACTATATATAAGACTCCAAAATGAAAAGGTAATGTTTTTCTCTGGAATTCAACAGAACTTATTAAAATTCCCATTAGCTCACTGGCATGAAACCTTCCCAATGTCACCTTACCTTCTATAGAAAATATCTCTCAACATAACCTATAATAACAACAGTTAAAAGAGAATATTTCTAAGTTTTTTGACAAAGAAATGTTAAAAATTAA
Source organism: Ctenodactylus gundi (assembly GCA_004027205.1). Classification (NCBI taxonomy): domain Eukaryota; kingdom Metazoa; phylum Chordata; class Mammalia; order Rodentia; family Ctenodactylidae; genus Ctenodactylus; species Ctenodactylus gundi. Next base: position 26,005 of record PVKB01007022.1, on the reverse strand, counting down.
CACTGATCCCAGCATTTGGGAGGCTGAGGCGGCAAGAGGCTTGCTGTGAGTTCGAGGCCAGCCTGGGATACACCATGAGTACAGGACCAGCCTGGACTATGAAGTAAAACCCTGTCTCAGAAACAAAAACACACACACACAAAAACCCACAAGAACTCCCGTAACACCACTGGGAACACCAAGCCTAAGTGTCATAAGCAGCACGGCACCCTGTCTAAATCAGAATGAAGAGATACACAGCACAGCCATAAGCAGATCAGACGTCATGTAAGAACTTTACAGGCAGCTATGGTGACACACCATAGCACTCTGGGAGGCTCACATAAGAGGATTTGAAAATGTAAGTCTAGCCTGGGTAACATAGCAAAAACGTCTTAAAATATTTTTTTTTTTTTAAAGGGGGTGAGGTGCTGGGGGCATAGCTCAGTGCTTACAGCACTTGCATAGCAAGCACAAGGCCCTAAATTCAATTCCCCAGCCCTGTATACTAGTTGGATATGGTGGCACCACCTGTAGTCCACTGCCTGGGAGGCTGAGACAGGAAGACTGCCACGAGTTTAAGGCTAGCCAGCGCCACAAAATGGATTCAGGTCTAACTTAGACTTCAGAGTCTCAAAAAAAAAAAAAAAAAAAAAAAAAAAAAAAAAAAAAAAAAAAAAAAAAAAAAAAAAAAAAAAAAGGACAAATAAAGAAAGAGAAAGAAAAAGGGCTAGTGATGATGTAACTCAGTGCAAAGGCCGTGGATTTAATTCCCAGCACTAGAGGTGGGAGACATGAAATTCGCTGACTTCTTTCCAGCAGTCTAACTGGGAGGAGCACCCTATGCCATTTCTGGGCTTTACAACAACAGCTTAATTATCTGCAACTCCATTAAGAAGTACTCGTTTGACAGTGTCAAAGAACATCACAAGTTCAGTTAGCAGAAAGAACATACCTTCGATGTGTTCTCTTATGAAAGGGTCATCCATGATGTTGCTATGATTTGTTTTCAGAATCTTTTCAAATTCAGTGATGTCATTATTCTGATAGGCACTAACAGAAAAAAGTAAATTTTGTCAAACATGAAGAAATCATGTTTTAAATCATGTAATTCAGAGTTGTATGTGTCTCAATTTGCATATCCAAGTCTGGTACTAGTTTTTACCCCAGAAATCAGAATTGCTTATTCCCCAATATTCCCAGGTTCTCTAAAAAAAAAAAAAAACCCTAATTCTTATTTAATTACATTTTAAAACATTTTTATTAAAGCTAATATCTTGTAAAAGTTATAGCCACACATAAACAAAGTAAATAAGGATATTTTACAAAGGAACTCAGTATCATGAAGTAAGCTATTTTCTCCAAGTATGTGAAATTTAAATGTAGATGACTCATCATTTATACTCTAATACTATTTTTTAAAAGGTTATTAAGAAATACCTGTTACCTAAATTATCTGCATATTTATGCAAAAAACCTGTCCTAACTATATCCTTCCAACTTCAGTCAATGCAGCACATACAAATTTAAAACTAAAGACCTGAAAGTACTGCGTAGGTTTCTTCCTCTTTTCTATAAAGAAACACTACAGAAACCTGGAGCTCCATGTATGCCTAGCCCAAGAAAAGCTTCTCTTGATCCCTGATTTTTTCCCCCATAGTTTTCTAGGCTTTTAGGTCTGCTCTCCATTTTTGTACAGTTTTCCCTCTTCTGGCCCCTTTCTATTTTTTATTTTGAGACAAGTTCTTTCATTTAGGCTCCAAGGTTTTCATGCCGCAGCCTCCTAGAGTGCTGATATTGCAAGGCTGCGTGGTGACCAGCTACTTCGACTCTGGCCTCTTCCCCATGAGCAAGCGCCATGACAGGTGCCTCAGTGGCTCCTCTTCCACGGGACTCTTCAGCTGCAATCATTCAGCGCTCAGGTTTCCCACCAGGGTATCTACACGTCTCCTAACCCTCTACCCTAGGGTATCACCAGGAAGCTTTGTAAAAAACATCCTATTCTCACCTTGTCACTGACAAAGATCATGAGTAAAGAAATATGGCTGTGTAGACTTTTCTTACTGAGAATTCTTGACTCATCTTGAACGCTTCAGGCAATAACCATTGTGAAGAAACTTACGGAGACACTGACAACAGCAGGCAGAAACTACACATGGATGAAAACCAGCAGATCCTCACAAAATTTTAGACTGACAGAAACTCATAATAAACAAATTTATAAGACAAAAATTTCATGACTTTCTTCACATTTCACACAAAAATACCAAAGAGCAAATGTTCAGTATCAACTGAATTCTGAGTTTTTCCTTCTCTCCTTTTTAGACTCCTTTAAAGCAATGTACCTTAAATGCAGTATAAAATCTTACCTTACTAAATTCGTCATTGCTAGAATTTCTGGATCATTTTTGTACGGCTTGGCCTAAAAACATGAAAATAATTTTTTCAGTTATATGTATGTACAAAGAAAAACTACCAAAAACACACACACAGACACACACACGTATGTATACATACATACATATATATATATATATATATATATTTTAAGCCAAAGATAGCTGATAAAAGAAGTAAACATTAAAGCATACCTCCTGGGAGTCAAATGGATTTATCCCAGATTTCATCAGCATATTTGCTAAGACCAAATATTTTAAGCAGGTAGTTCGCCTTGGACTTCCTGATTCATCATAATTTTTGAAGGCTTCAAAAAAATCAGTGTGTGCCTTTTCAAATTCACCTTCTCTCAAGTGCATTTTTCCACCACACTCTGTCAGGATATAACATGGGGAGAAAATCAGTTCTGTAGCAACGAGACTGACCACTTTATAAAGACCAAATACAACTATTTTGTTAGTTTTTTGTCTTTTAATTCTATAACCTGAGTAGCACCAGACTCAAGGTGTCAAGGTGAGATGAGATGGAAACTATAGTGAATGTTCAAATTAGAGCAACATTCAATACAGCCAAGCCCAGTGGCACAAGCCTTAGCACTTTGGTAGGCAGAAACAGACTGTTAAGTTTGAGCCCTGCCTGGGTAACCTTGTAAGACTGTCTCAAAATCAAAAAACGGGCTGGGGACAGCTCAGAGTGAAGGCCCTGGGCTCTGGGCTCAATCCCATTTACAAAATAAATAACAAATAAGAAAATACAGTAAAGGACATACGGCCATTAATCCCCCTCGAAAGACTTTCCCTCCTCTGGACACACCTCAACCTGATGCCACTGCTCTTGCCATTTCTGAAGCAGCTCTGGAAACCCACTTTCCCAAGTGGCTGCTTGTGGCTGCTGTGCTGATTCTGAATCAATTCAGGACGGTGACCTCCCAGGGTCACTTGACTTCGAGGAAGAGGCAGGCACTGGGCGGCACCAGGTCCAGTGACCGAGGCCAACACGGCCACACGGGTGTGTTTACGTGAGCCTGCATTTCCACACGTGGACTGTGGCAGCAGGACTCACCATGCTTTTCATCACACCTCGTAAAGACACTCAAAGAGGACTTCCACAGCCACCTCAGAAAGTGACAGAATGACAATATATCTGAAGCATGGCAGGAGATCCTGACGGCTAATGGTGGTATGTCTTTCACTGCAATACATTTTCAGAAATTAGATACCATATATTTTGATCACACTGTATACTTTCTTAAAAGTAAGCTCTTTATTAAATACCAGCCAATCATTTGTAAATCATCACCCTCAGTTAAAATAGAAAGTAATTTTATAGACATCATTACAACTCAGGAGTAGAACTTTGATAAAATAAATTTGCTTGTATCTTTACTGTTAAAACCCTATCAAGAAAAGAACTCATCTGGGGTTAGGAACACAGCTCAGTGGTTAGAGTGCTTGCCTAGCAAAAGCAAGGCCTTGGGTTTGATTCCCAGCACCATACAAGCCAGGGGTGGAGGAGGTACAGCACTCTGGAGGCTGGGGCCTGGGCTACAGAGTGAGTACAGGACCAACTTGGACTACAGGGTAAAATAGTCTTTAAAGAAAGAAAGAGAAAGAAAGAAAAAAAAGAAAGAAAGAAAGAACTGAACCCATCCTAATCCCTTCTAATATGAGTCTACTTTACAGACTTCAATAGTTGACCATTTTTGAGCAGTAAAACATAACCTTCAGAGTCACTCAGTCCCATGTGACGGCACCTGGCTTTGTCCCAGGCTTCTGCCCAGTCTCTGAACCACACTTGCCTCTGATGACGCCCATGATCAGCGGATGAGGGATGGCAGACTTTATATGAAGCGACTGCTCATAGAGCGCTTTCAGTTTTTTGTTATTCTTCTGTGCCGTGTACATCTGAATCTCCAAAGCATAGATTTCTAATAACTGTGTGCCTTTCTTCAGGTCATCTTCTCCATCATCAGTCTAGGAAAGCAAACGCTTAACTTTAGACAGACTTCAGAACAACCTGGTAATTTGTGAGTTAGCCTGGGAATCTTGTGTGTATAATACTATTTCTGTCTAAAAATGTACTACAAATTTTAACTGGGGCTGTGTGTGGTGGCGCATGCCTGTAATCCTAGCACTCTGGGAGTTTGAGACAGAGGAGTGCAAGTTAAAGGCCAGCCTGGACAACTTAGTGAGGCCTTGTCTCAAAAAAAAAAAAAAAAAAAATCAAAACAAAAAAAACCAAAACAAAAAACACCCCCAAAAAACTAGGCTGACAATGTAGCTCAGTGCGAAGGCTCTGGATTCAATCCTCAGCACTGAACCAAACAAGACAAACCAAAATAACACCACCAATTACTCAAGACATAACATACGTTGCTTTTAATGGCCAAAAAGGACTGCACACATTCTTTTCATTGTCTAGTTAATGAATAAGGATAACATGGCCAGACTCTTCTGTAGGTATAAAATGTTTTGGTGTGTTTTTTAACAAGGAGCTTTAGTTATTGTCTTCTCCAAATCTTTACAACTGTTTTAGATTCACTGAGTCAATCAAAAAGCATTTCCTGAATGCCACTTTGGGGAAATACAGAGTTAAATAAGCTAAAATTCGTCCTTTCAAAAAAATTCACAATCTATAAGACTACTCTATAATGCATGTCTCAACATAGTTCCATCACAATACAAGGACCTCAATGCTACCCGCTATCAAGATAGCGTTTTCCCCATGTCTTTACACCAAGAAGCTTCCCCAGTTTTTTCAAGCTCCTTATTTGTCTATATTCTGAAAAACTCCTCTCCACTCAGAAACAGTTCCCCGCCATTTCCATTTCTCATGGGCCTGAACTCATAGCTGTTCATTTATTAGACGAAATTTAGTGAAGAACATGGAGATCTGAAACAGCGCCTCATAAAGTAAGACCAGCTTATTAACAAATATCTGCAGATGATTATGTTTCTGGATCCTCTCCTCCACTCACAGAAATGACATGTACATTATTAAAACAATAGTATGTAACATTAAAAAGCGCTAAATTTATTTAAAATAACATTTCTCTATAAAATTTAAAAGCAATTTATCTGAAGATAAAAATGGAATCATAAAATAAGAGCAGAGTTAAAAAGTCACACAAAACTGTGTTGTCCTGATCATACTGCCTTCGGATGTAAATTAATAAAAGTCTCAGCACCTTGGCCACAGACTAGCTGCATTTCCAATGTCTGAGAACTACACGAAGCTAGAGTTGCCCTCGGGACAGCGCTGCAGCCGCCCCACTGTCGGGGTCAGCAAGGGAGCTACCCTAGTGAACAGTGCCGATACAGAACTTGTTGGAAGTGCTGCTATAGGACTCAGAATTTCCAGCATGGCTATCACACACATTTCAGTAGTCACGCTGTTTTCTTGGGCTGACTGCTACTCAGTATCACGACCGCCCTGGGGAGTGAATTACAGCCACACCTCATTCCACAAAGGATGAGGACTGAAATTAGCAGTAAGGTAAGAAGAAATGCACCACTTGGAAAAACACAGTATCTTTAAAGGGTTTCTCGAGCTGCAGGGGTGGCTCAGTGGTTAAAGCGCTTGCTAAGTCAAGCACTAAGGAGCCAAGTTCAATTCCCCAGCACCACGTAAGCCAGGTGTGGTGGTGCACACCTATAATCCCCACACTGGGGAGTCTGAGGCAGGAGGACTGCCATGAGTCCAAGGCCAGCCTGGGCTCCACTGTGCACTCAGGACCAGCCTGTGCTACAGAGCGAGACCCTGTCTCAAAAAAACAAAACAATAAAACCTCAAAGTTTACTTTTGGAATGATGCTTGAACAAAAATACAACTAAGAAATATTTCAAAAACAATTATTTCATATGCTTCTTTTTTTAAATAGAGAACTACTAAGGAAAAGCAAGCAGACGTTACCTGGCAGGACTGATGTAGCTGGCGTAAAATTTTTTGCAGCTTCCCATATTCCTCTCGTTCTAAATATAATTTTCCAAGCTGCAAAAAAGCAAACATTAAAACCAAAAGATTTCAACAGGAAAATGTGCGTATCTTTAGGAAAGATTATAAGGAAACCCTCCCACTCTCCAAAGGAAAAAAAATCCAATTGTTACCTTTGTGTTTGTCTTAAACCACAGTCTATCATTCTTAGCATCTTTCAAAGCTTCCAGTGTTGTTTCATAGAATTCCTGCAGTAAATCCATCTGACATAAAAAATCAGAATTCTATAATTGTAAACAGCAAATTTGTACCTGTTAATAAAGTTAATTTGAACAAACTAAAAGTGCATCTTTGAACTTTAAGACACATAAGACACACTATTTGCATCCTACCAAATGCTTCTACAGTTCAAAAGACTAATACAGACCACATTCACAGGAAGAGCCAACATTAGTTTTTATGTTTGTGTTCCCAAATCCAGCAACCATTCTCCTGTATCACTTGCCATAAATTCTAACATGGCATAGTACAGGTCTGCCCTTCGAGCTGTAAGGTCAGAGCCTTTCCTCAAAGTTCTTCTATCAAAATGTGAGCCATCAATTAACTGGACTGCACAGCTTTTAAGTCAGTAGTAAACCTTGGGGCTGGCTAATTTCAGCAACATCCAATCTTTGATTTTTTTCACATGAGTACCACTGTTTGCCTGCATCATGGTAAGCTCCTTGCTCACTTGCCTGGCCCAATTTCCACTCTGCCTTTGCGTGCATGTCTGGCTCTTTAGAACCCTACCATCAGGACCAAGGGGAAAGAAGTGCAGGACAGCAGGAATGCTAGAGACTCCTGGGGAGGCTCCCCATGGACTTGTGGCTACCACCAGTGCAGGAGTGAGGCGGAGCCCCAGCCACCCAGGATCTATTCTGACATTCACAAGGCAAAAAAGCTTACGTACAACAGCATAGAGAAACATGCATCTTTAAATTTGAAAATTACCAGCCAGGGGTAGTGGTGGTCTGTAATCCCAGCACTATGGAAAGGGAAGGTGGAGGATTTCAAATTTGAGCCCCACATGGGCAGCTGAGTGAGACCCTGTCTCAATAATCATGATAAAAGTAAAAAGGACTGGGAATTTAGTTCAGTATAAAGACCCAGGCATCAATCCTCAGTGTCAGAAAACAGTAACAAAAACAAAAGCCATCACTACTACTACAAAATCTTAATTCCCCTCCCTCAACATGTGGCATAACATTTATAAGCCATGTACAAAAATGTTTTGGTAAGACTTATTTAAGCCTTGGAAAACATTTCCTACTTTCTAAAAGCCCCATGATACATTATTTCATTCTAGGATCAGCACCACCAGGTGCTAATACTCCAACAAAGTATGTAGATTCACCTTCCTTTATTGCCATCTGACATAAGAAAAAAAAATTCTCTGGCATTTTCTATTTGGAGAAAAGAATAAAGTATCTCAGAACATTTTTTAAAAATCATGAAGTAAAAAGACAGGAAACATGAGGCTGGTTATGAGGACACTTTTTTAAAAATCATGAATACAAAAAGTATCAAATGCTTAAAAAATATTCACTGAGAGAATACAACCTGTGCTCAAATATCATACAGTAAGAAATCTGACACTTAGGGTGCTGTTGCTTGAAAACCGCAACCAAGCAATCCGAGTAAAAATTATCTTGGCCAAGAGAAATATGAAGTTGTCGGTGCTTTTCTGCCCAACCAAGATCTCCAACAGCCAAAGTGCTCTGGCTCTGAGGCTCATTTTAGCCCTCCCTTTCGGCGGCCATCACCACCATGGCCACCCCCTGGGGGAGGGTCCACTGAGTGCCTACAGAGTGGCACCAGCCCAGCCGATGCGAGGGCACGACCTCCAGGGTCTTAGTCTAAGCAAACCGACCTTGTGTAGCATGAGGTAGAAGTGGGCATGTGAGAAGGAACTATGCACTGTGAAAAAACCACACCACACCACACACCACACACCTCACCAAACCAAAAGGAATTAGGAAAGTAACTGCATGGAATCTAAATGTAAGTCCACAAATGCAGACTGTTTTACTTTGAAGCTATTATTTAAAGAGATGAAGACGGAGTTACTCCCTCTAAATGTTGCATCATTAATACTACAATCAAGCAAGTAGTACGTATTATTATTAGTTACATTTTTGTTTTTTTTGAGACAGGATCTCCCTCTGTAGTCCTGGCTGGTCCTGAACTCACTATGTAGACAAAGCTGGCCTTGAACACATGGCAACCTTCGGGCTTCAGCCTCCCCAGCGCTGGGATTACAGGCGTGTGTCATGTGGTGCTTATGCGGCGCTGGGGAACCGAACCCAGGGCCTTGCTGTTGAGCTGTTCTCCCAGCCAAATATAGACCTTTCTGAAGCACACTACTAGCAAGCATAACTGCTTCAACAAAACCTCTAGGTCTTTTCTTTTCCCGAGAACAAAGTCCTTCAAGAAGGACTTGGGGGACAAGGTGGGACTGGAGTATGCTGCACCCTCATTCTGTATAACGGACACTAAGTTAAAAAAGGAATAAAGCCCTTACTATAAACAATAACCACACGAATAATGCCAAAAGAAAAAAAATTGAGTCTAACCTGTTTAGAAGTGGATATATAATCGAGAATGGAATTAATGGATTTTTCTGAGTAGTTTCTCGTGACTGCACTCCGGATATAGGTCAACAGTTGTTTGTATCTATTCATCATTTCTGGGAAGTTTGTCTGTGAGGGAAAGAAAAAAAGCATTGGATACAAATGTATGTACTAAAATATGCATGCATGAGTAAAATGTGTATCACACCTAACTGAAATAGTTACAATTCATATTATATGTTTATAAAAAAGGAACCATATGTAGCAGGGACACTACAGATGTTTTATATTAAATTTAAAATGACTACTCATTTGACAAATTTATAAAGTTAGCACACAAAACTAGTATAACTTTACATTTTCCAAATTTCAGATTCTATTCATTACAAAATACATGCAAAAATCATGCAAACTACTAAAGTATCCACAGACCAAAAGATATAAAATCCAGTTATTCAGATGCCCTGGGTACTTTGGGGAGAGAATGCCCGAATGTGACTACATCAACACAGGAGGAACCAAGAACAGTGGAAAATAACTGGGTAACAGAACCAGCCAGAACCTGGTTTCAGATAGATTGATTAGAGACGCTAATGGGGGGAGACAGACAGAAGGCATGTTAGAAACACAGACTGGAGGGAGGAGGGAGCGGCGATGAACCACTGGCACCTCTCCACTTGTTATGCTCCCATAATCCTGTGTTCTTAGCCTGGTGAACGCCAACTCCCTAAATTCCTCCACCCTCAAGTCCTCTAGGATTCATGCCTGTCACCTAGCCCTCTCATCTCCAAACTCATTCTTTCCCCTTCCACTCCTACCCTGTACTTCTGAATTAGCGTCTAGCTTACAGAAATTAAGAACTGATGTTGTACTAAAGTATAATGTCAGGGTAAATTCCAGTTTATCTGTGAGTTCACTCAACAGATATGCGAAACATTATTAAAAATGTCAGCCACAATTGCAGTGCTAGGAATGTACCATGATTTTTTTTTTCCCCAGACAGGGTAAGCCAGGCTGGTCCTGAACTCCCTAGTGTAGCCCACACTGGCCTTGGACTCAGGATATTCTGTCTGCCTCAGCCTCCCGAGTGCTGGGATTACAGGCATGTACCACCACACCCAGCTTTATATGGTGCTGGGGAACAGAACTCAGGGCCTTGTGCTTGCAAGACAACTGCTTTAACCACTGTGTCATTCCTCCAGGCCAGGAATGTACCATGAATAAAACCTAAAAGTCCTGCTCTCACAGGGCTTGGAATGTCCCAGGAGAGAGAATAAATCGCAAAGGTGAAAAAGCTGCAGGTGGTCACAGCAAGGCCACCTGACTCACGGTGCCTTCTGAATACAGCAGACCCAAATGGAGGGGCCTGCTGGCCCTCTGGGTGAGGAGCAAGGGATGTGGGGCAGAGGCAGACGCATGTGCAAGCCTCTGCACAAAAACACGCCCAGGACGATGGGGGTCACCAAAGGAGCAAATGGAAAGTAGCACCAGAAAAGTGTAAAGGGAAGACTTTCAGAGCCCTGTAAGCCACGGTAACAATTCTGGACTCTACTGAGGCAGAGGATGAGTGGTGGGAGACCTTTAGAAGATCTGGTGAAGAGAAGATGATGGTCTGGCTCAGAGTATTAATCAGGGAGAAACGGCAGCAGCGTAAGGAGGGGAGGAAGGAGGACAGCGAGAGAGGGGGCATCAGCTTCCCTGCAGCAGAGATAGAGAGGACACGCAGGAGCCATTTCCGGGAGTATCCTGAAGAGACGCAAAGCCACCTAGGTGTGCAGGGGGAGTATCAGTTGGGTAAGAGATAAGGAGAAGAGTTGGGCCTGATGCTAAGGTTTCCGGCGCTACTCAGTGGAAGAACTCTTTGTAATAAAAATATAAAAACTCCAAAAAAGAATGCTTGTGTAGAAGTCACACTATAAATTACACAGTCAAATATCACGTACATAACCAAAGACAAGCTTTCTTAAATAAAAAACTTTGCGTATCCTATGCAGGTTTAAAAATTTATTCACATGTCGCATCCCTATTCTGTTCCCACTCTCCCCCCCCTCCACTTTCTCTTTCCCTCTCCACAAAGTACATGTTTCTACTTTCTTCCATATTTCTTCCTTTTTTATGGTTTGGTTTTCTCATATTAGAAAACCATATGATACTTAACTTTCTAGGTCTGATTCATTTTGCTGAGCGTAATTGTCTCAAGGTGCATTCATTTTCCTACAAATGACTCAAATTTGTCATTCTTAATGGCAGAGTAATACTCCATTGTGTGTGGTGTGTGAGTATCACATCTTCTTTATCAAGCCACCTGTAGTCAGGGATAATGACTTCTTCCAAAATTTGGCTATTATAAATTGTGCTGCTATAAACATGGGTATACATGTATCACTACTGTACAATGACTTTTAACTCTTTTGGGATGATGCCCAAAAGAGGTACAGCTAGGTCAAATAGAATATTGATTTTCAGTTTTTTGAGGAACTATGCAGCAGATTTTTAAAAGCAGCAGCAGGATTGTAGTCAGAATTGCAACACATACTAAATACGGAAACCTATCAATAGAATTATTTATTTATTTTGAGACAGGGTCTCGCTCGCTAGTCCAGGGTAGCCCGGAAACCACTATGTTAACAATTTTACTTTATTTTTTGAGATGGGATCACATTTTGTACTCCAGGCTGGTCCTGAACTCATTATGTGGCTCAAGCTGCCCTTGAACGCACAACAATCCTCTTGCCTCAGCCTCCCGAGTGCTGAGATTATAGACATGTGCCACCATGTCCAGCTTATGTGGTGATGGCCAAGCGAACTTGGGGTCTTGTGCCTTCTAACCGCTGTGCTACTTCTCCAGCATGAGACCTATTCTTAAAATGTAGATGTTGCAATGAGGTTTTTAGCTCTAAGAACGTACTCATTTTTAATTTAATTGCCCTCAAAACAAATCTTACCAACTTGAAATTAATCTTAATCATTTGTTTCAGTGCTTTAAATCCCCATTCTCCTTTTTCGCCTTCAAGTTCCAAAACCTAAAAATGGGGAAACATTTGCAGTTAAATATCAATAATTACTATTTAGTGACACCCAACGTCTAAGTTTTGAATCCTACCACTTCTCAGTATCACTTCTAAATGTTTTTAAAAATACAAGTTTTAGACTGCTTCCTTAGGGAACTACAAGCTTATTCTGAAGTCCTTTCGTCAAAAGACTAAGGACCACGTCTTGGTCCAACGGACCCACAAATTGCTTTCTCTTCTGGATAACCTTTGGTAACAACAATCCAAAGGGCATCTTAAAAGAAGCCAGTGGGACCTGCCCCCCGAAAGACTGCAACGATCGCTCCTATTTCCACCCCACTGGCTGTCCTGCCCACACGCCCGTGCGATTTCCAGGACGAGGACTACTTGGCGAAGAGACAACCTACCAGCAGCACGTGCCCAGGCTGCACAGTGCGACGTGGAGGATTACCACTAAGCAGTCTAAACCTTGTCGGAGATAAGATCACTTTAGACTTAATTTGGTCTGATGTATCATTACAAGATAAACTTTAAGACATAAAATCAACCAGAAAAAATATAAACCTTTTGGAAGCTGCTTAATGCTGCTTTCGGATCATCTTCCTTCAATGCTTTGGAATTATAGTACTGGTTTTCCAGATCCACATTTGGCTCCGAGTTACTATCTTCAGAGTATTCCTGTGCATTGGAAGAAAGAGATTTAAACGGTGAAAAAAAGGTAAAATAAAACCACATGTAGCACTGAAAAAAGTCAATGCTGTTAGGACAAAAAACTCACACATTTATACAAAAATAAAACAATCACAAATACATAAATAATGTTATTGACATTTAACCATTATTTTAAAGTGGGAGGAATTATGTATACAGTAGAACTCGTACTCTCAGGTCAAAACTATAATTTTCATAGACTCAATACAGAAGCAGAATGTAAACAACTAACACTGATTAAAGATATCCAATTCTATAGTGGTCAGACTTGTGGTGGTTAACGAACCTGAGAAAAACCTAATATAATTATGTTCTAATTATTAATCTTTGGTTCCGTAATCCATTTTTTCCCTGTACCTCTGGTCTAAATTTCATTAGTCTAACATGGCCTAACTAGCCGGGATGGTAATCATTACATATGGTAGAGGGGTCTAGTGCTAATAATAACTGTATGTTAGTAAGAGTATCTGTTTCATGGGCATTACAGTAGGCGTTTATCTTAATGTAATTTTACTATCTTTACAACAAATCAAAATAGATAAGCCAAAAACAAACATATAATTTTAAGAGATTTCCTGTCTTAATTCAGTTCTTAGTGAAAAACAGAAAGGCCAAAAGGAAAATTGGGATAAAACAACTAATAATATGTAGTATAATTAAACTTTAAATAGTTTACATGGATGTTTAACTTCATATGATTACAAAATAAGCACAGGTTGGTATAATAAAAATTAGTATTTTAGGAAGTCACAAGATAGAGATTATTTCTTCCTCAGCTGCATGTACTTAAATGGAGGCAAGTTATGTCAAATGAGGTACAGTACTGGAGAAAGGGTGTGGGCAGGCAACAATACCATTAGTTTTTCTAAATCCAAATACAGGTACTTTCTTTACATGAGATATTTATAGATAGCCTTATAAAGTCTCGTAAAGGCAGAAAAATAAAGAAAGGCAATATGGGTGAAGTAAATGCTTAGAAGTTTCAAAATACACCAACACACCAATTTTTCAATAAATGCAACGCTGGCTTTGTGACATGCGCCCCCTGGAGAATAACCGAGGGGCACTCGGCCTTGCACACTGAGACCTGGGACTGTTATGTGGAACATTCTTGTAGGGCCATGAGCTAATTCTGTGAAGAACGTGAATTCCACAATGACTCATTCACTTCCTAATCCCTGTCATCTAGGTTTGCAATGAAAATGACAAAACTGCGGAAGTTGCGAACAAGCTGTGAATCAGTGACTACGCCAGGCTGTGACCGTGGGGCCGGGAGAGAAACGGGGCCACAGGCGAGGGCAAAGTGAGCAGCACTGGGGACCAGCGGCAAGAGGCAGCCGAGCATCCGTCCTGGAGGGACATCAGATGTCCTTGCTTTCTTCCCGACTCCACCTTCTGATCTTCATCCTTTTCTCTGGCACGTGCTTCCCTCCGAGCCCGTCCCTTCTCTTCACAAACTTCAGCAGCCTTCACATTCTCCTTTCCAATCTTCATGGTATGATATTCTCCACAAGATAAAAGTTATCTCATCCCTCTCCTTAAATATATGGCTTTCCATTGCTCGAAACTAATTTGAAAATAGCAAAAATACGGCTTCCAAGTAAGTGTCCAGCCCTGCCTCCTGTCACGGCCACCCTCAGTCCCTTGGCCTCAGCCATGCCGACCTCACCTCAGGAGTGGCCAGCCCCTCTCCCCTCACACTGCATTCCCTTCTCTTTCACATGTCTTCACCTAGTAACTGTGATGCACCACTTCAGATCTCTATTTAAAGATCACTTCCACAAGGAAGACCTGGGGTAAAGAACTACAGCTACCAAACCTATTTCACACCTACTTCTCCTCTAATTGTCTCCTTAACTTGGAATAAATACATTTCCAGATCCTTGTACCTCAGATGGGTCACAGGATACGGTTTTTAAAGCATCATTTAATATTGTTCAATAAAATAGAGAAACAGTTTGCTGAGCCAGAAACCTACTTTTTTGCAACCCAAAGCTTCAGAAGTAGCCCTGAACCCGAAATAAACAAAAGCAATTTCTGATGCCAGGCAGGGTGGCACATACTTACAATCTCAGCACTTGGGAGGCTGAGACAGGAGGATCAGGAGTCTGAGGCCAGCCTGTGCTGCAGCTAAGTTTGAGATCAGTATGAGCAACATAGCAAGATTCTATCTCAAAACAAAACAAAAAACCAGCAACAACAAAAGACAGATGACACAGGGTTGATCCCAAGTATCAGGATGAGTTGAAAAGGATGAAACAGGAATGGAAACAGATGATGCTAAGTGATGCTAAGGATATAAAAAAGACCTAGCATCCTGGCACAAGACAAAGGAAAATAAGGTTACCTATAACAAATACCAGTGGATTAGTAACATAAGCCACCATTAATCAAAATAAGGAATATAGAAGGAACAAATAAACATTGTTAACCTGAATTAACTTAAATGAATAACAATCTGTAAAATTAAATGAGATGTTTTTAATAGAAAAGAAACTGAAAATTTAATAGCTATATGATGTCTAAAAAAACTTCAAAAATATATCTAAGATAAACAAGCACCCGAATAAAAGTTCAGTAAGAGTTTCAACCTTCTTATACAAGGACATCTCCCAAAACAACCCATGATCCACCCAAAGAATCCAGATCTATCTCTGTTCTCTAACTATGCTACATAACCACTCTAGCATAAACCGTTCTCTGCTAGGAGTTCTAAACCACTCCCCTTCTAAAAACTTTCCTGCTTTCCTCCAGTGATGCCTCCCACCTTAACACTCCTGCAAAATGTACTTACTAAGGCTATCTGTTGTGAGTCTCCAGCTTTTCTCTGCAAGATCAATTTTTGTACTCACACTTCTTGCAGTGTGTGTGTGTGTGTGTGTGTGTGTGTGTGTGTGTGTGTGTGTTGTTTCTATTCCCATCTCCGTTTTTTTTTTGTTTTTGTTTTTGTTCTTTTTTTTTTTGAGACACTGTTGTCCAAGCTGGTCCTGAACTATGTAGCCCAGACTGGCCTCAAACTCATAACCATCCTCCTGCTTCAGCCTCCCAAGTGCTGGGATTACAGGCGCGTGCCACCATGCCTGGCTTAGGCGACGCTGGAGAACCAAACTCTGGACTCGCGCTTGCTAGGCAAGAGCTCTAACTGCTGTGCTGTCCCCCCAACCCCTAGCTTCGCCATTCCCATCTCCCAGTTCCTTGGGTTGATGTTTTAAAAGCAGCTTTCTTACTCCTATTATGTACTCCTACAGCCTGGCATATTTCAGAATGCTCAATAGATGCTGAACTGAGACGATAACCGAGACACTATTCTGATGGACAGAACACCACAGCCAGGATCACCTCTGGCTACCCACGCAGCAGAAGCCACTGCAGCATCAGTTCCGTAAATTCATCTACTCACTCTAGCGCCTGCTGCCAGGTCCTAAGAAACCCACCTCAGGAAAACGAGACTCATTAACAATGCTTTCAAGAGACCTGCTCCTGTCTAGACAGCTTACCAGACAGTAGGCACCAAGAGGCACCCGGCCAGGCCTCATTATCCTTAAACACCAGGTAGGACACAAATCCTAAGTAGCTCTTTGTGGTTTAGTTACTTAAAAAGTTATCCAAACTTTGGGCTGTAATTCCGACTCTCCCGCCAATTTGTCATACCGATTTAGGCTCATCACTCTTCAGGCTTTCTGCTTTGTCAAATCTGCTGAACCCTGCAGAATGTTTCTAATTTCCAACTGAGGTCCATGCATTCATCGGGGGATATAATTAGGACTGCAAATTTACCTTGTTGGATAGTCACAGTTCCTAGATTTAAGTACCATGACAAATCTTCACTTCTTATGAAGTAAACCTTCTATTACTTAAAAAAAGTAGTATGGCTTTATTAAAAGTATTTAGTATGCTTGAAAAATGAAGTTATAACTATTTTATGCTTAGCATTTAATAGCTGTCTCCCACACTTCCTTTAATATCATCCTAGTTTGATCTGAACCTCTCCAGTTGAGTTATACAAGCTACACCTATGAACTTTTGAAAATCTCAGTCCTTTTAAAACCAGTCCTTCAGGAAAAAAAAAAAAAAAACCTCACCAGAAGTACCCCACAAAAATCACTATTTTTCTTTCAAGTAGTAGCATTAAAGGGCAGTAAAACTGTTCCAGTGACATGGGCATGGACTGTTCCAATGCTCTTGAAATTTTACAGAAAGCTAACTATCAGAGTTAGGTATTTTAAATACAAAACAGAGATGTTTCAATTTACTAAGTCTGACTCAGTATTTGACTACAATTACAACTACAAAAAATAAAAATCTGTCTATAGCTAATGTTGTTTAGAGAACTAGCTAGACAACATATGGCATACCCATATAATCTATGTAGCTGTAAAACTCCAGACTTGTATGGAATACTCTCTAAGATTAAAAAGCACATGTATGGAACAATGTATAATATGTGCTCTACACTGCTTTTTTTTTGAGGAGGGGTAGGGATTGTATGTTTGGTTAGTTATGGCAGGGGGACTGTGAACTTGGAAGATGATAACTAGGAGTTGAAAGGACAATTACTGTGTGTGTGTTTTTTTTTTCCTGTTAAATCACACCAATGCATTAGTCATTTTATTTTACTTCATTTTATTTTGGTAAAATAATTCACATGACATAAAATTTAATTTTTTTGTAAATATATGAGTTCTAAATTCTGTAACACATTAGACCCATGGGGTCTGGGGAATTAGTGTCTGTATTCACCCCTTTTCAGAGGTTCACTCCTTTCCTATTTGACCTTTGCCTCTCTTTCTACCCTGCCATTCATGTTTGAGCCTTTTTATGTTTTGACTTCTGTGCATTTCATAAGAGGGACACCCATCTATAGTCAGTCTTTTGTGCTTGGTCCATCTCACCTGGCATTACTGACTCCAGGTGGCCCCATTTTTGTTCAAATACTTCTATCTTTATGGCTGCATAGTATTCTATTGTGTATAAGCACCACATCTTCTGTGTATTAGTCATTTTAAAAAGCCAAGGTAAACGTGTTTCAGGTTCCAGATGCTCTTTTAAGGAGAACTCTAAACAATTCCAAGCAAGGGCTTTTTTTTTTTTTTAAAGACAGGGTCTTGCTGTGTAGCCCCACTGGTCCTGAACTCATTATGTAGTCAAGGCTGGCCTTGGCCTTTACAGCCATCCTCCTGCCTCAGTCTCCTGAGCGCTGCGATGACAGACGTGGGCTACCACACTCGGCTTATGTAGTGCTGGGAACAGAATCTAGTGCCTCACCGTGCCGTTCCTCCAGCCTCAAGGACACAACAATTTCTTGGCCCTCCAAAGCCAAAGGAACATTTTTCTTCATCATTTTTACCCTGCACCATATGTATCTACTCCAAGCAATAAAAGGAACATTAAGTTCGTGCAAGAAACGAATACTTTTTTAAAAAATAAAAATAAAAAATTTACTTCCAGACTTTTTACTTTGTTTTCTGCTCCTAACAAAATTGGGGTACTGCTGGTGACAGTCATTAATATTTTCAAACTTGGTATGTACAATGGATGTGTGCCCACTACATGCATGGCTGTAGGGACAAACCCTTCAATCTCAGCTGAACTCATTACAATACCAACAAATAAAGAGACTATAACATATCCTGTGGCTTTGACTAATTCCCATCTCCTCTCCAAAGAGCAGCCTAAAGAGGTTAAAAGTCTAGCACATTAGAACCGCCACACACACGAAGACAGGATTAACACCACCAAAGAACTTTTAAACACTAACCTCAACTATGAGCCAGACTAGAGGACTATTAGGTGGTTCACAGCTTGGGAATACAGTTAACAAAGTAAATTATTCTATTTTTTGAGTGATAAGTTCCTTGTAACTTATTTAACTTATGATTCAGATATATAGTATGAAACAACTTACTAAAGAATAAATTTTGGTATAAAGTTAGTCTGTCTGAAATCCTTTCAAAAAACATAACTGGGCATACAGAGTAATTTCATATTCCAATACTTAACTACCTAATTATTGACTTAATGAATGATGCCACAGTTATTTAGTATTAACTGATCAACAAATAATCTATAAATCTGTGAAATTTTACTAGTACCACCTCCTTCCTCTCCATTCATTGCTACGTATATCACTATGCTTGGAACACCTGCTTCTGCCTCTAATAAAACTCAGATTTCAGAAGTAAGAGGTCAGGTATACTGAATTTCTTCTGCATTTATTTCCTCTTTTTCAACCAAGAGAGCTATATATATGTTTTTGTAGATCTTTCTTGGAATAAAAACAACACAGAAACAGATTTTTAATTCTTCAGGGGGCTTACTAACTACTTACTTCCACTTAGTGAGCAAGAAAGCGAAGAATTTAGGATAATGAAATCTGTCAGTGAGGAACCTAAAAAGACAGGCTGAGTAAACTGGGGTCAGAAATTACCACAGTGCTAGTTAACATGCTAACTAAAATGAAGTGATAACCATTTTTTCAGCAAAAAAAAAAAAAAATTTTCCTAAGACACTAAGCCAATTTTGCACATTTTCTGAATAGAAAAAAACAGAGAAAAAAAGATTTAGGTTAAATACTTACAAGAAAAAAGGGGGAAAAATCCCCTTTTAGCAACATGTGAACATGAAATGGCAACTAGTCTCTTAAATCTTCTTTTAAACATAAAATGATGAAATGATGACAATGTGAAATATGAGCTTTATGCAACCAAAGTTTTAATAGTTGGAAGACAGTGTAACAACTTCCACTATCTGACACATGACTAATAACCCTGTGTTGCATCCACATGAGAAGAAGAGCTCTTAAAAAGAATGCTGGGGTACAAAGAAAAAAGAATACCCACTAAATTTCTCACTTACATAGCAACTAAATACATTTTGTTAAGAAATTTTCTTAGAAAGATAAAACCACTACATATTCAACTTTATTACGCTGCACATGTAATATAGGTTGTAAAAGAGTAGAGAAACACAGCCAGTTAAAATATTATAGGTGTGATTACAATTTTTACAAAAACTAACAGAATACTTCCTGGTTCTACATCAGATTTTCAGTGACCCTCTTCAGGTTAATCAGAAAGCTAGTATGTGACATATAGCACTGATTAGTGCTTAGGAAGGATACAAGTAGAAGTATTTAAGAATACAGACCATGACCACAAATATATTTTTAAATAAGCACTTCAGCACCAGCAATACACACATATAAGGGAACAGATACCCTAAGTTAACACATTCTTAAAGAGCTGAGGGCACTGCCTACAACTTGCGTGGCTTCACAACTCTAAAATGTTTGGCAGAAATCATACTTAACTTCAGGAATTATAAATCTCTACTATGACTCTGGAGTAACTAAAAGCAATTTCTCTCTTTTGCAAAATATGCCTTCTTTTAAAATGCAAAGACAAGCCGGAAATTACTTATGGCTTCTCCCATGCCAACATCTATATACTAACCTCAAAACAAATGCGTATCTTTGAGAATGTCTGGCGCATCCCATAAACGATGGCTCAGATTTCCCAGAGCATCTACTACACACGTTCCCATAATGCAGCACCACCGTAACATACAGAACGCACAATACCTTCCTCCCCATAAACTGCACGCTTATTCTTAAGCTAGATAATTTTTCTTACTTCTCACAGAAGTCACGTTTTTGGAACATCAACCAGAAACTCTGGTAAGTTTCTGAAGCCTGTAAAGTCTATTTTCAAATGAAACCCTGACTCCTTAAACAAACCAACAAAAGCACCTGTCAACCACAGGAATTCGTTTATTTCGGGACAGTTGTTTTACAACTCTGAATACTGGGAAATTTCTTAAAACAAACAAAAAGCTATTGGTTCAAGGCCACCCACCAGGTAAAAGAATTAACAAAAAGTCAACCCCATTCCTCCTTTTCTCTCTTGTAGTTCCCTGCTTCCTTCCTTCCTCTCCCTTCTTCTTTCTTTCTGTTACCTTTCCATCCTTGCTCCGAGCTCTCCGCGGCTGGCACGCCGTCTCAGAGCAGGCTGGCCCCGGGCAAGGCGGCTTAGGCTGCTTGCCGGGAGCGGCGACAGGGCTCCGCGGGCGGCCTGGAAGCGGCGGCGGGCTCCCACCCGCCACAGCGTGGGCTCGGCGTCCCCCACGGCAGCTCGCACCCGCTCCGTCCACGCGTGCGGAACAGGCCCGGGACGCCGGCCCGAGAGCGGACGGCCGGGCCCGCCCCGCTGCGCCGGCCCGGGCGGCGGGGCCCCGAGAGCCGGCCGCCGGGCTGGGGCGCCGGGAGGCGCCGGGACCGCGGTGGCCGACCCCGGCCCGTCCCCTCCCCCAGGCCGGGGAAGCAGGGCCCTGGCCCCGTGCGCGAAGGGGAGGCGGCCAGCCCGGACTGTCACTGCACCGGGAGCGGCAGCCAGCGACACACGCTCCCGCGGAGCGGCCGCGGCCGGCTCCGCCTCGGCCTCGCGAGCCAGACGCCGCCTCCAGCCCCAGGGTCCCGTCCCCAGCGCCTCACCAGGTCGTAGTCCTCCTCATCATCGCACATGAAATCATCCTCCATGTCAGACATCTTGGCCGGGAGGGGCGGGGGAGGGGAAACGAGAGCCAGCCTCCTCCCACAATCCTCCGCGGCTGCGAGGCGTCACTCCCGGCTTCTCTAAGCCTTCCCGTCGCTCTTAGGGCAGCCGGACGCTCCGTCCCGGAACCAATGCGCCCGACCTTGAGGGGTTTCGCGACGACGCTGAAAGGGCGTCGCACCGCCTGCTCTTCCGGCTAGACACTTGGTGCCTTAGCAACCAGACATAGCAACTGGGGAAACAGGATGCTCAGGTCTCACCACAGGCGCTTCCTGTCTCCTGCCTTGTGCGAGACGCTGGGACCAGCTCGTTCGGATGAGACGAAGGGGCGGCCTAGGACCAGAGGCCGTTAGCGGAGAAAAGGCTGATAATGCCCGTCCTGTGTGACAGGTACCTAGGGGCTCTTAGCCCGCGCTTCGCGGCGGGGGTTCCTGGAGACTTTATCAGCCCCCAGATTTACTGAAACGCTTAGTATATTGTATCTGGCGAAACAATTGTGTGGCCCTACCAAGTTAAGCACGCAGCAGCCGAGACGCCTTCTTAGTTGCTGAACAAATTAGAAATTGACCTTTACAAATATGCCCTTGGGATCCAATTAAAGTTAGCAGTTAATGACTTTTTTAAAAAAATGTACCATCATTGTACAAATCGGCCGAATTCTAAAGAAAAATAAAATCGAAATAAAAGCTTTTCACACAGGTAGCATTTCTGCATAAACGATTCTGACTATTTAAATGTCACATAGTTATAGCATAGATATAACTTTGTATTCATTTTGCACCTAGTACATCGTAGCATAGATAAATGTATACAATATAATCTTAAACTCAATGTGTGCACACACCTGTGATCCCAGCATTGGGGAGGCTGAGACAGGAGGATTGCCGTTAGTTTGAAGTCAGCCTGGGCTCCATAGTGTGTTCAGGACCAGCCTTCACTACAGAGTGAGACTCTGTCTCAAAAATAAACTCTTGACAATGATTATTTTGATGACAGCATAATCATGCATCATAATTTATTATTGTTGCACATTCAGAATGTTGCCACTGTAACACCAATTTAGGCAGTTTTTGCATTGAATGTCATTGAGATTTTTTTTCATAGGAAAAAAAGGCCAAGAAGAAGAATCACAGGCAGAACTTTTTAGTAATCATTTGAATTGACACTTTTTTGGTTACGGTTCTTTTAAGTTGCATTGATAACTATAATATTGTCTCAGCTACTTTTCTGTTGCTGTGGCTCAATACCCAACATCAACAAATTTAGGGGAGGAAAGGGTTATTTCAACTCACAGTTTCAGAAGGTCACAGTCCATTCAGGGGTGGCTGGCAGCAAGCAAAGTACGTGGCAGAGACAGAGGTGGAGGCAGCTCCTTATGACATCACAAACAGGAAGGCACGTTGAGACTAGTTGAGACCAGTCCTAGTCCTCTAAGGAAGGCAGAAAGGAGCTTATACGTCCTTCCACATCTCCCAGAGATCAGCCCCTCCCAGATCCAGGTGTGGAAGGTGTGGTAATCCCCCACTACACACCTTTAATCCTAACTTACATGCCTGTACTCCATCCTCCAGACTAGGCCCCAATCTACCAACAGCACATGGTTCCATAGACAATCCATAACATTTAAATACATGAGACTTGTGGGGGACATTCCAAAGTCAAACCACAATAAATATAGTCTTACCTGTTCTGCTATGGAATAACACAAATACTTTTCCTGGTAGCCTCCTCCCAAGCATTTTGTTAAGAGAAATTAAAAACATGAAATTGAAAGAATAATACTGTGGACAAAGTGTACCATTCCACATGTGTGTTTCTTCTCTGAATCAACTGAAGGACAGATGCAGATATAACAAACTTGCCCACTAATTCAGCCATGTATGTTTTCTAAAGTTAAGCAGTTCTTCTATGCAAAGATTAAAACCATTTTTATGTATCAAATTATTAATTCTCTGACATTCAAAATTCCTCTATTAAATATCAAATTTTAAAATTTTAGAACTGTGCAAGCATTTAGTGATATTGCCTTAGAACCAAGGCTAGAGATACTTGCTGATTCACTAGTTCTGGGCTAGAGCTCAGAAATTTGTATTTTTAATTTTAAAACAGAGCAAACCTCTGTATAACTGCCCTGATTGATTACACATCCCAGCTTGTTGGGGAAAGTACTGTCAACCCAGCATAGTAATTAGCAGTACTGACTCTCACAAGTTAAAACAGTAATCACAAGGTCACTCTACCTGTAATCTAGAGGCTTCAAAAGAGCAAATGGAACCCTAAAGTAGTTAAAAAGTTTATTTTTGGCTAAGTACATCCCTGTTATCCCAGTATTGTGGGAGGATGAGGCAGGAGGACTTCTGGTTTCAGCCCAGCTTGGGCAACTTAGTAACTTAGCAGGATCCTTTCTGAATAAAAATATAACATACAAAAAGACTAGGGGTGTGGCTCAGTGTAAAGGTTCTAGGTGCAGTTCTGCAACAATGCACACACAGAATTTTATTTGTTCCGAACTTTGCTTTTATTTAAGATGCAGTTCCAAAAATGATCACTAATAATGTGCATATCAGCACCTATATAACGCTGCATGTTGATTTCCATTGAGTTTATCTACATAATTTTCTGTATCTCAGTGTAGTGCCTTATTCTTGAAATGGAGAAAAGTTAACCAAGTAAGTTGCTGGCTAGAAGCAGCTGGAAAATGGTAAATTAAAATTTGAGTTTAGTTTTTCCTTGGCCAAATCCACATTTTTAAAGACAAGACTGAAAGATGATACCCTCAGCTCCTTGCCACCCAGTCCTTCTCAACCTGGGATCTTTCCTCTCTCAAATCCAGAAGAAGGGACAGTGTCCCCTTGCAGGACAGGCCTAACGATCTTGCATCATGTAATCCTATGGTGCATGCATAATCAGGTATATTACCTTTTCTTGTATTTTGGTAAATGCAACTCACTGATCCCACTCACCCCGAGTAGGTGAGGTAGAGTCTGGCCAATAACCAGCAAGTAACTGGAGCATTGGGTCCGACAACCCATAAAAGCTCGGTGCTTGTGGCTACAAATCCTCCCCCATCTGACCCTCTAGTAGGACTTTGTGAATCTTGGCTGTGCCTTGGCTCTCTGACCACAGGAATTGGGGAATAGTAAGTGTCTTGCCTTATCCCCCTGAGTTTGCAGTCATGTTGGTCTGCAGCAGTGCATGCTAGTAATGATGTTTGGATCATATGGTACATGTATGTTTAAGTTTTGTAGAGATTCTCAAATTGTTTCTCTAAGTAGTTTTACCATTTTATGTGTCCACTAGTGGTGTGGAAGAGCTTTAGTTGTCTCCTAGCCCTACCAACATTTAGTGTAGCCAATCTTTTACATTTTAGCTGCCTTTATAAGAGTGTCCTAGTATCTCATTGTGAGTTTGCTTTGCTTTTCCTTAATAATTAAAGTCAAATATCTGTTGATGTGAGTGTCATTTATGTATTTTTAGGAATTATCTCTAGAGTTCCCTTTATTCTGAGACAGGGTCTCACTCTGTAGTCCAGCCTGGTTCTGAACTCACTATACAGCTCACGTTGGCCTTGAACTCAAGGCAGTCCTCCTGCCTCAGCATCCTGATTGCTGGTATTACTGGAATGTGCCATCATGCCCAGTTTATGTGGTGCTGAGGAATCAAACTCAGGGCCTTGTGCTTGTTAGGCAAGAGCTCCAACCTCCAGCTCCTCTCTGTGTTTTTTAAGGAAACTTTGCAGACCCAAGGGCAAAGATTCCTCGTCTGCTAACGCACAGGGTAAGGAGCTTCATGGAGATACCGCGAACGGAGACTTTCCCGAACCCTCATCGTTCAATGGTTTTCCCACACATGCGGCACCTCTCTACAGTGCACTGTCCTTTGCTTATTAAGCTCCCGACTACAACTCTTCTTCGTTTTCTTCCGTCTTCGCTGTGAAGCTGCCATTCATACAACACTTAGGTATCAATAAAGTCTTCTGCTCTTTCTTTCTTACTCTGTGTTTCGTGGTTTGGATAGGTCCTTCCAAAGACCCACGTGTAAAAGGCCTGGTCCGCAGCGGGGCATTGCAGGCAGGCCGTTGGAAGCGTGCCCTTGGACAGGTGAGAGACCACAGCTCCTTTCCCTGGCTTTCTTGCCCCTGGCCACGAGGCCAGCAGGTTTGCGTCCCTGGGTTTCCTCCACCCTGTGCTGCCCTGCGTCACACCGGAGGGACGGCCAGCCTTCTTGTCATCGCAGGGGCCTGGCACATTTCCCTTACTGACGGGGATCCGGAGACTCCCGCTTCCTCCGTTGGCTTTTTGGGGGTGGGGTGATGGTGGCAGGAGGGTTGAACTCCGGTCTTCACTTTGAGCCACCTTCCCAGTCCGATTTTATTTCTGAGTTGGGGGCAGGAAGTTGCCAAGTCACCGAATAGCCCAGGCAAGGCTGGAGCCGGCGTTCTGAGAAGACCGGCCTCCCCATGCCTGAGTTCTGGGAGCAACTGTGAGCTCATTTACTTTGAGCGTTGCGTCCATTTCATGCTGTCGGGGGAAAAATTCCACTTAAGCAGAAGCAAGAGCTAAACCTTTCAGGGTCGTTCGGGGAGTAGCTGTTGGACATTAAAGTAGGAGGAGAGGAAAGAAAAAGGCGTGCGGTGGGTCAGGTGAGCAGGGGTGCGCGGCCCTCAGGGCGGACTTCCGTGCCCGACTGTCCCCGGGGCGCGCGAGGGGGCGCGGCTCCCGGCCCACGCCCCGGCACCCGCGGACGCGCGGCCGCCCCGGCGCGTCGCGGCGGGGGGACCGGGGGCGGGGCCGGGGCGGGGCCGGGGCGGGGCCTT